>OY757919.1:88346747-88469247 GCA_963585895.1 Sepioteuthis lessoniana | reverse complement strand
TATGAGAAAGGAAGGGGTTATAAACAAACTTCATTACTTTCATTGATATGTAATTATTTCCTAACATTTTTATGGAATCCTACAATTTGAACTTTTCAATGAGAAAAAAAAAAAAATCATTTTTGTTTCCTGTTGACTTCATTTGTAATGTTTAGAACAGGGTTTTGAAACTGAATCTTGGACCTAAATTTGTTCTCTGGCAGTTAATCTTTGACCAAGAAATATTTCACAAGGATTCCATCAAATATATTTTTATAGATATTTACTTTAAAAGTTTTTATAAAATCCCCACCCACAAAAAAAAAAAAAAAACACTAAATAAAAAAGAAAAAAAAACTTATAAAAAAAGTGTCATATTTTCTTCCTTTCATTTTTTTTATTTTGTATATTAAATCCTTGCCCTGCTCCTCTCCCTTCCATTGAAAACAATAATGTGCTTATAAAGAAAACGTTTTTTTTTTTTTTAACATTAACTGAAATTTCTTCCCAAAATTCATGAAAATAATTTTCTCTGCAATAAGGCTACATTAGTCTCTGAAAGTAAGAAAGCAAACTTTTTTTCTTCTTGGCTTTGTGCTAAAACTACTCAACTAAGCCAATTGTTTTTAAATCATTTTTACTTTGGTGTTTTTTTTTTTTTTTTTTTTAATTTTTCTTCGATCTTTCAGAATTAAAAATAAATGATAAAAATCTATTAGCTCCTTGTTTTCCTGTTTCTATAATGACTGTTGCTCCATCCACATAAATGTGGAGGGCAGTAAAAGAAAAGAAAAAACAGCTGCAGCTAAGATTTCTTTTAAGAATATCCAAATCAAAAGGAAGAAATCATTAGATTATTTTTTTTTTTTTAGACTTAACTTTCCTTTTTACATAGAATGAATGAAACTTTATAAGAAATCAAATAAATCATTAAAGGAATATTCTTTTACCTACTTTTTGGTATAGTTTCCTCTATATAGATCACTTAAAAGCAATTACGACACAGTTTTACTTATTTCAACTTTTGACAGACTTTACTTAAGAAAAATAAGTTTCCCCTCCCAATAAGACATTTTCACATCAATCCTTGTAGGTTATTGAATACCAAATCCATTTCTATACAAATAAACAAACAATTCCATTTCACACAAGTACAGTTTAATTTGTCAAAAAGATTAATGCTAAATTGAATAGTTTGAAATAAGTCATTAAGTAGGTTGATTAAAATTTTCTTGGTTTTACTAAATCTAAAGTTCTTAAGTAGAGAATTTGTCAGGTTTACTGAGCTGGTTGAGTTTCCACCCTACTTCTTCAACAATGATTCTTAAGTGTATCTTGATTGATTTTTTTTTTGTATTATATATATATAATCAAATTTGCCACCTTTTAATTTTCTTCATTTCAGATTCCTCAACCAGCATATTTTTCAAGTGAAATGTAAAGTATTCATTAATAACAAAAATTTTAGAGGGGGTTTGAAAGATTTTCAGTTAAAATTAGGAACTAGATGACACTTGCAGTAGAACTATTACTTCTTTATCAGACTGAGGACAATATATTGAGCAGCAAATTCTAATTGCTGGCTAATATACCAATATTAGATTAGATTAATCAATATATTTAATAATGTCAGAACAACTACTTAATGCATACAAATGTCTTTAATTGGGCCTGTTCACATATCATCATTTGATTTTAATTAATCCCAGTCAGCTTAATGTGGTGATCCTGCAAATAGTTACTTCAAAGTGAAATTATTGTACATATAGTTTTAACCAGCATACTATTTACCCCACTTTTGTAGTTGATGTTGTCGTGAAGAAACCACATTTTGTTATTTATGTAATTTTTTTTGAAGGGAGGTAAGGAAAGTAGATCCATTTAAGACAACATTTATCAGAGGTATTTAAAAAATTTTTATTTTTCTTTGAACCGAGTTCAATTCATTTTCTGTAATCTTCACTTTACAAAGTTTTCAGTTCTGTACACACACAAAAAAAAAGTAATTAGTACAATAATTGCAAATACCAATGTCAGACAATAAGAAATACAGAGAAGTAGATGTATGAGTATTAGAAGGAAGGAAGAAAGAAAGAAAAAGCTATATCTACTTTTATTCTGCCATTTCTATTGTATTCTTTGAAGATAAATTCAGAGTTGAGCCCCAAGAGAATTTATTTACAAGGAAAAGTGTAGATAACCGAATACAATATTCTAACACCGGGAGTCATGAACATGAAAATTAGTATATAAACCAAAACAATCTCTTTACCATTCTATTAATATATACATTCCCATTAAAACCAGAAACAAGATTCCTCATTTCAAATACAAATCAGAGAAGAAAAAAAATTAAAGTGTTTAACAATTATTTTGGTTTCCAAAACATTAATCAAATACTAATCTATTTGCGTATCGGTATTCATTCGTCTATTCAAACTGAAAGAATATAGTAATTACAAAATTTGAATTATCTCCCTTCAACGATTCGTTATGCCAAACAAGTTATCTCCCGTAAAAGAAAGAAAAGTCTCTCCAGAGTAGTTTTGTAATACTGTTCATTCACATAGCAAAAACACTAATAGGTAATATATAAGTACAGACCTAGAATGTAAAGAAAAAAAAAGCACCAGGAACTTTAAAATATTTTTAATACGTTTATTGCTTCAGGACTTATAATTTATGGGGTGGGGTGGATATATTTGTAGCAAATTTTTTTTTCAGTTTATCCCATATTACTAATCCAAAAATCTAATCATAAAAATACTAAATTATTCAAAGTAGGGGGAGTAGTATACATGGAGGTTCTATGAATTAAGAAAAAGGAAAAATTAGATTAGAAAAAAGTCCATTTTATCTTAGAGCATTTATTGCAAATATTTTTCAATTCACAACTGCAAGTTTTTCAGTAGAAAAATTCAGATATATAATACAAATATTTCACAATGTTATATATTCTTAACACATTTTCTAGGAAATACTTCCAATAAAAAATGGCACTGAACAAATAAAAATCAAATTAGTCAAGATTAGAATATTAAGTTGTTTAGAACATTACCCCCCCCCCTTTAAAAATCCAAACCATTTTCAAATGTTACATAACACTTCCTTCAAAACTTAATAATCATACTTTTTTTTTTCTCCCTTAAAACAATGTTTAAAAAAAATATCTGCACATTTTAGATTGTTTTACGGTACACTTTTTTTTTTTTTTGGCTTAGTTAACCCAACAACCTTCAATAAACACTGCTGAAATTATCTGAGAAATCAGTGACTTACTTAAAAGTAATGCCACTGGATATTGATAAGGGCACTAAAGAAATTAGTTGCTAACAACAATATTAAGCTTATTTTCTGGAAAGTCAAACACTAAGCTTTGTTTGGCACAACGTCAACCTTATAGACAACCAGTTTGAATTTGAGTCTTACTCCACCACTCAAACTTGATTTGCAAGATGAGCCTGCTTATTGTATAGCTTAGAATTGGCTCTAAACCCTGAAAAAAAAAAAAAAAAAAAAAAAAAAGTCAATATCAAACCAATTATTACTGAACATGTTTGATTTTGCCATGAGTCCATTTGCTTACCTTTCTTTAGTACAATTAATTACATACAACAATTAAAAATTAATATGGTTCAACATGATCAAATCCTGCCAGTGACTAATACTTATTTAATAAGTTATCACATGACATTTGTATTGGAATCAGATGAAAATTAACATAGCTTTTTATATTTTTGGAAAGGAGATGAATTTGATTTCTTTTCTACATTGTAATGTATATTCAACCACATTTTCATTGCTTTAGACTCAACCTAATCAAGAAAACTTTTTTCAATGTCAAACTCTAAACACAATTGTAAACTGACTTTTAAAATCCATTCATGTCATTTTAGTTGCTGATTGTAATTGTCAGGAAGGTAGAATTCTCACTGAATGCCTCAATGTACTGGAGATGTAGGTAGTAAGCTAACAGAGTAACATTTTATGTGCGTATATATACACACACAGATTTTTTTTTTCAAACAACTCTACAGATAACAGCATAACAAATCCATCTAATTTAAAACATTTTTAAGTGGTATATAACAAAAATACAACCAATGGCAGTACCTTCTAATAGTGCATTCTATTAAATTTCCAACTTATACAATCATTTCTCATAAGTCAAGATAATAATTTGGACTCAACAAATTTTTTTTTTTTTTAAATTGAACCTATTTCAGTCATAAAAGGTTAAAATTTTCCAAACAAGTTGATGGAAACATCTTAACCATAGATAAATACAATGTTAAGGCATCAGAATTCTATTTGGTAGAAATAAATTTTTTTTTTTTTTTGCATCTATTAACAACTAACTTATTGATATTTTGAAAAGCAAAGTTTCCTCAGAAGTCAAGAGACAATGCAACGTTTGAGAAATTAAGAGATTTAGCAAACCTAAAAAAAAACAGTCGATATCAATTTCAGATATTGAGGGTCATTAAAAAAAGTCTCCGCCTCACCTAGAAAGAAGAACCTCGCTAAACATTTTGGTTGTGACAACACGTTATCACTTAGAAAACTAGGAAAAAATGATTTAGCTTTTCTATTGTTTCAAGTGAACGTATACTGCCACAATAAAAATGTTTGACTAGGCTCTTCCTTCTCTGTGATATTTAGGACTTTTTCAATAAACGTTGTACGTTAATGCGTCTTAGTTTTAAGAAATAAACTAATGTGGTCAACTAGGAAATAATCTTTTTAAATGTGCACAAACCTATAAATTAGGTCATAAACATAGATTTACCCCTTAAGAAAAAAAATTCATGAAATGGGGGAATAATGAAAATTTGGTTGGTTTTGGTTAAACATTTTTGGTATATAAAGTAGGCCAATTTTGGTTTATTTTTCCTTTTAAGAGTGGATGAAATTCCTTTTCAGAGAGCCTGACTGAAACTATTTTGAAATGAGACTTGCAGTTGATACGAGTTCCAAAAATGGGAAAAATTGTCGTTTTAGTCAATTGGATCCTCTGACATTGTCGGACCGAATTATTTAAAATTATAATAGTAGCTAGTTTGTTTGTTTGTTTGGAAAATAATGGCCGTTTTCATCAGCCCTCGTTTTCAAAACAGCACGGAATGTCTTCAAATTGGTAAATTTCGTCTTTAACTAATTTGAAATAATCATTTTATCGATGAGCTCTCGACGTTTATCCACTATATTTCAAATACGTGTTTTTTTTTCAATTAACAACTCTACAAGTTGGTGTTTTTTCCTAGTTGGATTGGGTTAAATTATAACCACTTATGCATATTACAAAAATCACATGAAATAAAACTTGATTCAAAGTAGTTTCCTAGAAATTCAAGTGTTTTTTGGTGCCGTTTTGGATTTATCCTTCTTTCGGGTGAGTTTTCTTTTATTTGATACAATTAAAAATGCCTGAACGGTAAAGAAATCACCTTCAGACGTTATGCAAAACTCTTCATATTAGTCGTCGTTGCTTCTACGACTGATCGTCGATTACGGAGTTTGGTTAATCGAGAATGTCAGCATTTTTAACGCTCGACTGATTCTTAGACGTTCCGACATCGATTCGCCGACATTGGAGTGAAATTATGTTCCTATATATATATATATATATATTGTCTGCAGCTAGGTAAGGTGACAAAATAAAATCGTGCCGGTAGAATTTGACACGCGACTTTAGACCGCGAGAAATCGTCGCTTTATGTTGACTCGAGAAAGTATGTGCGAGCATAATTGCAAGAGCGCTTTTTTTTTTTTTTTTCTGTACTATAATTCTCACGACGTTGCCCGATGATGATGATCGAAAAATGTAAAGATCGAAAAGTCGTATTAAACAACTGAGAATGATAGAATGGAAAAATTACGAATGCTCCGATGTCTCGTTTCGCAAAAATCTCCGTTAGCGTGATCGACAAAGAATTTGGTATGTTGCCAAAATTATCCGCAAAGTGACGATCGAAATATTACGGTCGAATCTCGCTTTGACGTTGTACTTATGTGGGTGACCGTTTACAAACGATCGATACCGCAAGCGCGTGTGCAGGACTAAACGAAAGCTTCATAAATTACGTGAAGGCTCTCGTTTGATATGTTTTTCGCTTTTCTTTGACAAAAAGATAAATAACTTGGGAACGTGGTTAGTACTTTCAGTCAAAGGATTAAATTTTACTGATCAAAATGAGCGACATTTTTTGGTGGTGGTGTGGGAAACATGAATATGTACATATTTTAGTCGGATTTTTTTCGATGTTCCAAATCTCTTAATTTATGAACATACACAAACAAATGCCTTGTCAGTAAGTTAGTTGGGTTGTTAAAAAAACAAACGACCTTGTTAAGTAAACGTTCAGCAAATGTAAACAAAAATAACAATGCCAAAATGAGTCTCGTGTTATAAGGACTTACGACTGTTGACGCGTCGGAAAATATTGCAGGTTGTCGTGGAGCTGGACTTTAAAAATAAAAATTAAATAAATAGAATATTTATCCACTTCTGTTCACATACACTGGACAGACTCAATGTAAGGTGTGAAAAATTCTCGACAGATAAACAGAAAATATTGCAGACTTACAGAAAAGTGGATTTACTTAAAGTTTTCTAAACTACACTTATTTTTTAGGAAGGCAGAACATGCTCCATAGAAACTTGAGTATATGGCAACTAAAAATCTTAGTTACATCGAGTTTCTCTTTATCAGAACGTTGTTATTTAACACGGGCAAAAATGATGCAAGGTTGCTTGCAGTGTAAAAAAGTTCAAATAGGCCCTTCTAGGACTGAAAGAATTGGCAGTGTGATCTCTGGCACCTTCACAAAAAAGAAAGAAAAAAAAAAAAAAAAAAAGAAAAGAAAATGGCACTTGGGTTAACTGAATGGTAAAAAAAAAAAAAATTATTTTAAAGTTGGGTCGGGCCATGATATATAACATTTATTTTAATTCTTACTTATATATATTCTTTCAAATTCAAGCAAAGAAACTACTGTTATTTAAACTTTCACCCCAAAACCTCAATTGATGAATATTCATCTAAATACCGTTTTTAGAAACAAAAAAATAAATAAATACAAAGCCTCATTTAACAAAGATTTGTCTTTTTTCAATAAAATGTTTAAAATCCTTCGACCAGATGGAACTTACACATGGTCAATCTACCATGAAGATTTCACAATTTTTTTTTCTTTTTTGAATTGTTCAGCTTTAATGGCCAAGTGGTTAAAACATGACTTGTGATTTAACCTTTTGCAGAAATGCAACTTTTTTGGAGGCCATTTTACTTGATTGAATTTCCAAATTTACATAAGACACATTTATGCGGAATAGAGAAGGACTGGTTACCTCTGGTAAATTTCTATACTGAACCATATTACTTGCAAATTTGAAAATTCTTTACACTAATAAAAATTTGGCTGCTAAAGTCAATTGATATAAAGGAAATGCACACTAGTTGGTATAAAAGAGTAGAGAAAGGCAAAATGAGACTCAAATTTTGTTTAAAAAAACCAAAAATAATAATAACAGCAGTACAGTCCTCAAGAAAGTTGAGAAATATTCAAAAAAATTGATAATTATATTTTCTAAAAGAAAAGTTGGGGTAAGCTTTTGCATAAAGACCATTTCTTGGTAATTTTTTTAAGTAAAATATTCAATCTAAGGTACTATATTTGTTTTTTTATATAAAATTTACAATACTATCAAGAAAAAAAATCAGACATTGCTTGTGCTTCATATTTATAGATGAACATTTTATGCACAAACAGTATTAAGTTGGTACAAAAATAATTACGGTTTTTTCTTCTTTTAAACTCGATGCGTGGCTAAGATTCAACTGTTATATAACGGTTGTGTCGTATATGGTTCGAAAATGCAATTTTTACTATGCCGATTTATGCTAATGGTTTTCTTTATTCCTGTTTATGTATGACAGAGAAAGATAATACATTTTTAAAACGTTTCTGACAGAGATGGGGAAGAAAAGAGAGATTGGGGGGGGGGGGAAGAAAGAAAGAAGAGCAAAGCTATTTTATTGTATGAATTCAAACTTGGATAAAACAGTGAGACCTACTTGCAATACCAACCAAGCGACTGGCCAGAGGACCTACAATTTATGGACAGCTGAAAACGGTTTGAAAACATTTTCTAATGAAAAATGAACGTTAGATTTGCAGATATGCTAGGGGAATTTTTGAATGAAAACGACTAGAGACGTGACAGAAAAACCTTTTTAGACTTTTGCACCGAGCTTGACAGATTGTTAAAAACCGGATTTATTTTGGAACCGACTGCAAAAATGTATGTTCGATTTCCTTTCAAGTGGACGAAAATAATTATCCGACCGATTAAAGCGAAATTGTTAATTTCTAATAAAAACGTCAAGTATATGACCGTCTATTTCGAGTACGAGATAATATCCTTAGATGAGTTAGTAATAGACACGTTTCCGTTAGTTGAATACTACTTTGCCAGACTCGTGAATTTTTGTCCCGTTTTATTGTCGGCGGGTTTTAGATATTATGCTGTAGCTTTGCATGTTCGTGCAGACCACTTTGTAAGGTTTTATGGTTTTAAAATACTTTTAGCATGAATTTTATATACGCACTAAAAGAAAATTAAAGAGCAACACCTTAAAAAGAAGACGCCTATTTTAGCCTTACTACAGTAAATACTTGACGTCTAAGAACTGTGTTGATGCATGTCTTGTTTGAGACCTTGTACAAATATTGATCTGTATGCGTGATCACGTTTAGTGTCCTCTAGCTGTGTTTAAGCTCAAATTAATTCAAATGTATTTGAGATGTTGGGATTTTATTTTCCGTCTGTATCGTTAATCACAGCTTTTAGTTTCTTTTTCCTAAACAAAATTATTCTGTGTGTTTTTCATCGGAGAGAGACAAAAAGGTTTTAAATTTTATCTGTATATAGATTACTGTTTGTAAAATGAACAAAAATGTCTTTCAAAAGAAAACAAACGGCTAAAATAGGTCTTATTTAAAAAATGCTAAAACTACAAATGCATAAACTTCATTTTCTTTTTTTCTTGCTATGTGAAAAATTCTAAAAAATCTTAACTTGAAAAGTTCAAAGAATTTTGGTATGCTACCACTTGGCACTTTAGACTTAAAGAAAGAAAAATGTTTCAAAGATAATATTGTCCTTTGTCAAGAAGGAAAGTTTTTTTTTGTTTTTTTTCGGGGGGGGGGGGCAAATGTGCGTTTGAAAACTGGAACATGCAAAAAGCCTTAGATATTTTGGGTTCCTAGAAATACTTTCCCCACTTAGAGAAAGAGAGAAAATAAAATGAGAGAAAGAAAGGGTCATTTTTTTTTCCGACTTCATATTTATCTTTATTTTATTTTAAATTTTTTTAAAGTCAAAATTGTTTGTTTTTTGTTTTTCTTTTCTTTTTTTTTTTTAGATATCTGGATTTATGCAATTACCTCACATTTCTATTAAAAAATATTATAAAGTATAACAACATTTTCCTCATTTCCAAATATGAAATCAGGTAATAAAACACCCTAAAGTTAAATTATTAAATAACCTATCAAATTTGTGTGAATGCACCAATATGCAAAGTAATGCAAATCCTAACTCTCTATGGTGGCAGCATGCACATGATTATAAGAAAAAAAGAAAAACTAATTTCTTGCAATAAAGTAACAATTGAATATTTATATTTTTAAAAATTTCTTTTAAATGTATTTAGAAAAAAATTTTTTTTAGGGATTTAAAAGAAAAGTTAAAACAAAAGAAAATCACAAAGAAAAGAAAAAAAAAAAAATCTGATTCAGAGTGACCAAGAATTTATTCATGTATAATATTTACATGTGCTTAACCATTTGGAATTAAATTCGGGGTCACACTGAACAGGGTAGATGTGAAGAGAAGACAAAAATGGATCGTTGGGGAATTCTTATTAGCTTCCCGCCCGCTAAAGGCCGTTTGTCTCTTACTTCCGTCCTTCCCGCGAAATCTTGGAACGAGAGAACGGTAAGTCTCGAGACGGTTTTAACTCGGCCGTAAAACGATCGTTCCCTTTTAGTTTCGGAAAAGTTCTTCGACGAGATAGAAACAATCGCACCCTCTTATTCTATATATTTCTTTTATAGCATTTAAAAAAATGTTTTCTCAAACTCTTTAGAAAGTTAAAAACCTAACAATAGTTAAAAATAATTGTTGGGATTTGTCCATTTTAAAGATTATTTATCAATCTTTGTTTCCTTATACAGATTATGCTTTTTTTTTTTTTTTTTTTTGGTAACGAGTCGTTAAAACTCGTCGAGTCCCGCAGACCTTTTTGTAAGTCGAGTTCAAAGTTTGTTTAATTGGTCAAAAGGCGAAATACGTTTCGGTAATGCCAAATATTCGTGTTGGAAAAGATCTCGCATGTAAATTTTTAACGTCTTTCTGCCTTTTGTTATCTTGTGGAGACGTTTCTTCGCGACTCTTGATTGCAGCAATCGGTGCCGTCCGCATCATCACCTGGTGAACAATTCGTCGCTATGACGAAAAAGAATGAGAGTAAAACTGTTGACCGCCGTTATCAGGTTCAATGAGACTTGACCCTTTGACCAAATCAGATTGGGCCCGAAGACCACTGCGAGATTTTGAGCGTCCATTTTGTTTTTGTCAGAATTGATGATCACCTACAAAGAAGATGTTAAAAGACAAATGAAACGGTTTAAACAGGAATAACAACATGCAGTGAGACAGACTTATGTTAAAAGGCAATTGAAATAACCGACGGGCCTTACCCGAGACAAAGGGAGTAACGGGCCTTAATCTGCCATACTGGACAAGGGCTTTTTATTAGACTTGTCTTTCTCGACTGGCTGTCCAACAAAGGATATGGAACCTAATATATACAATTTTACCTGGAGCTGGAGAATGAAAAGGTTCGTGTTTTTCACAAAGGAATTGGTATAGTTCAGAACTTCAGTTCCAGGCTTTGATTTCATCCTATGAAGGTCGATTGAATGCAGAAACTCGACTTGTTGATTCCAGTTTCTCTACTGATGATGCTTGTTGCACCCACACGTCTATATCGACAGCCCTGTCGAGAGGGCAAAGAATATGGCGACTGCACCCTTTGCACAAAAAGGGAAAGGAAAAACCGAGATCTCTACAAATGGGGAATGCAGCTATGATGCTAGCCCACATCTAGTGGTGAACCTCCAGATCCACAGATTGGGGTAATTTGGAATCGTTCCTCCTTTGCCGTTACTCCTGGATCTGCTCGGACCCACAGCGGTACCTTTTAAGGTCGCATCTTGGGGTCAAACAGATCCGTTTCAAAATTGTTAGTATTGCTTTGGTTTTATGGCATATCAACCATAGTTGGTTATTTAATGCCAGATGCTGTTTTTTTATATATATACTGAATATATATGATATACGACCGTATAACTGAATAAACAATCTATTAAATAGTATAATGTTATATTATAATACTTGAAACCAATTAACTGTATACAAATCATTTGTATTAAGAATAGTTACTTTAAGTTAGAATGGTTTATTATTATTATTAATAACTTGAAACCATATAACTGTGAGCTAGTAAATGATTAAATTGGAATAGTTGCTTTAAACTATATAATTAGGTTTAAATTATTTGGATTAAATAAGAATACTTGATACCATATAACCGTGCAGACAGGCAATTGTTATGGAGAAACAAAAAAGACGGCAATGGAATGTCGTGATCAAACATTTAAAAATGAATCAAATTTCAGCATTAAATAACACAGGAGTTGACATGCCAGTATAATAAATAAGCCAAACTATATATATATATATATCTCAAATACCATTAAAATTTTACCAAATTGAAATAGAAAAAAGTTTGTTTTTTTTTTTAAAGTAATTTTCTTGGCAAACATTTTTTTTTCATCCCTTTCTGCAGAAACAAATTTTAGAAATAATCTTTTTCTAATTTTAACCTTAAAGTATTAGAAACGTTTATTGTAAAAAGGCAGACAAAGAAACTATCAGTCTAATCAAATCTTACCTTGTGCCCCCTGAACCACCTTTGCACACTTATTTTGGGATTAGTTGCTTTGGAGGTAACCTTGGTTTTTGTTAATACTCAAATGTATTCAAAGCAATGTGACGTGAATAAAAAAGGGTTGTGCTGCTGTGTGTAAAATTATGGTAAAAATTAATTGTGGCAACAGATAGACACGTTCTCGTGGCACTATTTATAATATAAACGGGGTATTATACGTGTAATAATTACGAGCATTAAGATAAATGAGGCTCCCCTGTCTGGCTACCATTTGAGAAATGTTCCTGGGTCATGCAAAATTATCCAATCTATTTTAATGTAAATCAGTCTTAGATGGATTATGTTAACAGGTGTAAAACATTTGGGAGTAAAATCAATTTGGAACAATAAGCTAACTCAAATCTTAACATCAAATTATGGGGAACAAAAACTTGTCTATATAGTTACTCATAAAATATACAGTCAAATATACAAAGGCTGTCCCAAAAGAAATTCAACTATATTTATGACGTTCCAAAGAGTCACCTTCACTGTTGATATACCGTTCATACTAATTTTTTGCAATCCAGTCCTCAAATGATTATTAGAAATGGTTTGGAGGGGTAGTGCATGGGTATTGTAGCCCTATCTCTTCTATTGGCTGAAAATAATGTTTTTTCAAAATGAATTTCCTAATTTTAAAAACAAAATTTCCAACATTGCTTTTCAACTTGAGTGTAAAAAAAATACAAAGTGCGCACGCACACACACACACACATTGACTGCAGCATGTGAAAGTCCCCTGCTAACCATTGTTGTACAATGAAAAGTGCAGGGAGTGGGGAACATTTTATATATTTCTTTTAAAATACAAAAAGTTCAGTGTCATTGCAATGCATATCAGTCAGAACATACTAAAATGTCTAATTGGGGGTGTTGTTTTTAAACTATTCCTTTTGAACACATTAAAAAAAAAAAAAAAAAAAAAACCCAAACAAAAACACTTATCTATAACTGAATTTTGGTATAATAATCAACATGATCTTCTCTTTCTTTACCTCTGTAAGAAAAGTGACAATGTATTTCAGAAGCTGGTAGCTTTCCTCAGGCAATTCTTCAATCATCATTCGTTTGGCTTCAAATACCTGACGTTCTTCTTCGAGACCTGTAATAAAAAAAAAAAAAAAAAAAAAAAAAGGGTTACATTAGAGTGAGAAAGAATAGGGGAAAACTAGATATACAAGTTTTATTTTTTGGTAGGCTAAGAGAAAATTTTTTTTTTTTTAAAGCATCGTTATTTGTTGCTTTAAATTGAATACTTTAGTTTTGGAAATTTATTTTCTCAAAAGCATTTTATGAGTAAAATAATTGATCTTGTATTTTGATACTGTAGACAAACAGAAAACCTCTATATCCATAAAATAATGGTATCTTCTTTATTCAACAAGTTACAGACTGACTAATGTTCCTCCAATTTTTTCATGGTGGGTATGGGATCAAAAAGCCTGTGAATGTCTCAATACATGGATAGCGCAAAAAAAAATAATAAATAAATAAATAAATAAATAAAATAAAATACAAAAAATAACAAATAGATTGAATAAATGGATAAGAAACATAAAATAAAAATTAACTTTAAGATGATCACTGATTTAAAAAAATTTTTTTATCTACAGATTACAAAACATTTCACAACAAAGTTTTATCCGAGACTTTTTTCGATTTATCCTAAAATTTATAATGTTGCATTACGATTCAAGATTTTTTTCTTGTGTAGCTTTGAAAACCCGCCCCCAAAAAAAACAAAAAAAAAAACATTACTACTGACGCTTCCTGGAAGTCCTTTTCATTTGTAACGCTAAAGAAATTCTCGACACAATTTGCCTTTCCTTAAAAAGATTTATATTGTCACATGAAATTTGGAAAGAATCATTTATTACTATGAATATCCATTTCTCAACTCTATTTTAAACACCTAAGCATAATTATTTATTTTGTTAAATTTGGTTTCTTAAAAAAAAGAAAAAAAAAGTCACAAAGACCAATTTACTTTGATATTAAGTACAACATATTTTCAATGTGGGAAGAAGATGGAGGATTTTTTCCTTCAGAGTTCTTAATTCAGATTTACTTTCATTTTTAAACTTTAGAGGGAGCGAGTGGGGATCGTAAAAGTCCTGACTGACTTACCATAGAGTCGTGTGATAGGTTCAGCGAGGTCAAAAGTAAGAATCGGTTCAGGAAGTTCTCTGAGAAATTTCTTCAATATTACAGCAGGAATGTTGACGTCATATTCATTAAAATTTATGGTTTCACCTGAAGAAGCAAAGCATTGATGATATTAATATAATAAAAAGTAAAGTGCAAATCGTTCTTGTTATCTACTCTCGATTCAATATTAACACGTTTACAATGCAAGCTCAAAGTCTAAGTGGTTGCCAAGGGATCATTTTTGTTTTTCTAAAGTCAATTGTAGTGGCTTCTAACTTTTTCTTGTGATACAAACCCTAAATATTACCAACAGATGTAGAAAGAATCGTTGAATTTTGATAATAGAATACTGTACACATCTACTTTACTTAAAAACAATTCATACAAGAATAACAGAATAAAGTAGAATCTCGTGAATAATCTGATCAATGAAATGACTGTCAGTTTTGCAGTCATTTCATCAAATTGTGGCAAAAACAGAAATAGTTTAATATTATTAACAAAGTAAAACTTTAAAAAAAAAAAAAACAATTTTTTTTTTTTTTAAAAATCGATGTTTAATTTTGATGAAGTTTTTGTCAAATTTTACTACTAAACCCTGGAAAAAAAATTAATCGACACTGAGTTTGTACAAATCCAACTTGGTGACCACTGAACATTTGAGCTTATATGATAAAAGCTTGGATTTTTTTTTTTTTTAACAGGTGTGACAATTGATCAAATACTGAGAGAGAGGGGACGTGCAAATAAAATTCCGCTTAGGGTCTGACAAAGTCGGGTGAGAAGTTTTATTAGCTCACTTCGATTGGTTATTCAATTATTATTCTATAACTCACCTGCATTAATTTTATTCTGAACTTCTTTGATAACTGACGCATTAGCAGATCTTCGGAATATACCTTCGACATCCATTGCTGAAATAAAAGAGAAAATAGCTTTCTACTTACAAGAAATCAATTTGACAATGTACATAGGAATCTTTCTTGTCTGAATTTTGTTAGGGTTTATTGTAATTCGGTTTTTTGGACAGACTGTTTTTCTCGTCTATGGCACGTGATACTTTGGCCGTGACCCTCGGGCCTCCCGCAATAAGAAACGATTATTGGCGTTAATGGGCAATTGATGATTTCGCAGTCAATACACTTAAAGAAAGATAGAATATCCTGGAGAGTCAAAGGTTTTGCAATATGTTGGTACGTGCCAGTTTACGGTGTGTTTATTACCTGACTGAAAGAGTTCAAGTCGTGGAAAGTAAAGGCGGATGTGGTAGTCGGCGTGCCGACGTGATGTGCCTCGTTTTGTTCCGTGTGTGACTTTAAAGTTGCACCGACGAATGTGCAACGGGGTCTGATTTGAGAACTTGTGATATTTTACGAGTTCAAAGCGGACCGCGACGCTGCGGAAACAATCAAAAATATTTCTTGTACGAGAGGAGAAGGCTCGGTTGATTGCAATACGGTAACGGGACGGTTCCAGAGATTTTCTATGGGTCGCAAGAATCTTGACGATCGATAAGTTTGTGCGAGCTAAAACCGTAGATTACGAGACTGTGCTGTGGCGAGTGGCACTTTTAAGAAGGGCCGAACTTGGCATCTCGCGAAAGTGTCCCGAGCTGCCGATTTGTATCTAGCGGTATAAATATATTGCAAAACTTTTGACTCGTCCGAGTATATGGCTAAAACTTGCATGAGGACGCTAGTGGCCGATGTGAATTATATAGGGATATTAATAAATTCACAACCTCGTAATGAAAAGTCTATTTTACTTAATTCTTTTTTCAAACATAATCTATGCAATTAAATGGTTCTCCAGTAACCGTATAAAGTTTCTTTGTCCAATGGCATATCAATATTTGTGAGTTAACTCGTGTCAAAGCAATCCTTGTAGAAAAACAGTTGTGGTACCGTTAAACCCACAGCTGGGTGTTAACGAGGTTCATACCTTTCGTGATGGCGTGACTGGAGATTGAACTCGTTCGCTAATATGTCACGGTGCAGCATGGTAACCGGTATTTTGTGCGGACTCCCTCCGTTAATTGTATACATCAAATGTTAGAGAGAAGAAATCTCGAGTCGAAATTCAGCTTTTTACCTAATGTTAGACGATACATTCTATGATATGTCGTCGTATATCTATGACTGGTACTACCTGATAGGGTCCCATCTATGGGTCAAATAGAACTATTTGACAGTTCAACTGTGTGCAAATAAAATGTGAAATAAGAATTGAAACCATTAATATATATTTATGTATAAACTGGATTTGACAAAAAATAACCTACAAGGGTTGATATGCCATAAAACCCAACTAACCAACCAACTTTAAGTGATACTAAGTAGAAGATTTACTCTAGAAACTAATCTGTCTCGAGTGTTTTCGGTTTTAAAAAAGGTATTCCGACACACACAACAAACAGGTTAAAATAGTGGACTATGCTTTTACTGAATCCTTATTTTAAGATGGAGTATTTACAATCAAAACAATCTGGGACACACAGATGGCCTGTTTAGATAAATATCTAAATGTCAAAAAGATTTTTCCGGTCTCGCTACAAAAAACAATCTTAAAACAGTTTCACGTGAGACGTTCGGGAATCTCCAGGATTGAATCCGTCGTGAGAAATGTTGTATATTCTTCTAAAACGGACACTGGGATATTCAAAATTTGTTAATATTATGTAGAGGGGGCACCCTTGCAGCAAAAGCTGTACCGATAAATTACAAACTGTGACCTAACGCCGATACTCCTTGGTTTACCTTATGCCTTGAATATGAGTGGTTGCTGAGTGGTTTGTATCCTTAATTATTATTGACAGCTTTATTAAATGGTGGGAAATTTTTAAGTGCGGGGAGACCTACTTCTATCAGAAAAATTCTTTGCAAATTAATTTTGAGATTTGGAGAGCCAGATGCACTAGTGTCGAACGATGCCGCACTATTCGTGTCGGATGGCTTTGAAAACTTCTGCAAGCATATACTGTAGAACGTGTAACAACGCCCACGTACCGTTCAAATCGAAATTTCTTTGATGCATTCAAAACAGCTTCGAAAGGAAGAGATAGATGAAATAGCTCTCCAACAGTTCCGAAGTATACATAGATTGATCCCTAATTCTAATATGGTAGCAAAAATATCACTGGTACAAAAAGCAGTATTATTACCTGGAAGAAAAGTTAAAACTTGGCAAAGAAAGGGACAAAAAAATGGGGGGGGAGAGAAAGAAAAGTTGAAATATGGCTAGACGATCTACATGGTAGGTCAAAATAATCCACGTAAAAAACGAATTGATTAAGACCTAAATACGTTGATGAAATGGAAACCCGGTGCTATAAAACACAATCAGTCGACAACATTTTTTTGTAAACTATTGATTATTACCAAAAATAATATATAAAAAAGACAACGTCTACTTGAACTCAACCTCCTGTTTGTTTTACTGTTTCTTTTGTTTCATTTATAATTTCAATATTAACTCTTATCACAGTACCTGGAAAACTCCTCTGCTATAATATTAAGCAATATTTTATAACAAAACTCTGCATACGTAATTTGCTACAACTGTCACACTAATCTTGTAACCACGCCTGAAATAGTAGGCATAAACAAACAAACAAACAAAAATGTTGACCACTTACCATTCTTTCTAAGGTATTCCACTGTACTGACAACAATTGGGGGAAGAACTTGTCCAGAATTTTTCTGTATACTGGAATATGAAAGACAAATGGTCAATATAGCTGTAAATTCTATAATTAAAGAATTGAAAGAGTTTTTAAAAATTCTTTTTAATTTATCTTCAACTTTTACAACCAAATTTAAAAAGGATGCAACACAATGTGAATTTTTAAACAGTTTAACAGGTTTGAATTCAGAGTTTTCCTTTTCGTAGACTGGTTGCCATACAAAGGTTAAAGAGATCAGTCTGCTCTATTATTTACCCACAGCTGAAGAAAAATAGTTGGATGCATACCTTTTCCAAAGATGTTAGCGCTATTTGAAATGCAAACGGCCTCTGCCGAGATTTGAACTCGGGTCGCCGTGTCCATTTCCTACGACGATAACCGTTACGCTACGTTTTACCCGGCAAGAGTAAATTCTCTTAGAAGAAGCTTTTTTTCTTTCATTAATATTAAAAGTCTCAAATTTATAACCGCGCAAATAGCAGGAGATTAAAATCAATGATTATTTACTGCAGTGTCTCCCTGACTGTGTCATGGAGACATGATTAAATATTTAAACGCTGAGAGCAAAGGAGTGGTTCAGAGTCAACAGATGGCTGGCTCAGCCTGAGTAAATATAAAGCAACAAGGTCACATAAGACTGCAGGTGATATTAACATAGTAATAAATGGTTCAGGCTATTATTTTCCTGTGACTAATTGACAGCCAAGCCAAGAAGACAGAATTGGGTTTCAACTAGCAAAGAAAATAAAGAAAAATAATGAACCAAAACAGCTGATACCAGGAATGCAAAGTTCTTTGGAGAATGCATCCTTCAGAAATATTGATTAAATTGAGATCTTCATATTTCACAACCCACAATCTTACAACCGTAGAGGTCAGCTTTATAAAAAAAAAAAACAAAAAAAAAAAAAAAAAAAACTTTTTTTTAAACTCGTATCCCTACATACCATTCCAGGTAATCAATTATAATTTTTGTTTTTTTTTGTGTGATGAAAAAAGTTTTTAAAAAATTAAGAACGTCTGTATGATTTTTCAAAAGAAAAATATCCAACAGTTCTCTCGCTCACTGTTGCCTTAATCTTGTTTTGGCCATGGCAGCAATTTTTAAATCTCTGGATTTTCTAACTGTTGGATTGAGAGTATAAGTTATTGTCATAGAAAATAGACTTGGCTTTCCAGGTTCAAATCCTGAAGAAAGCTATTTGCATTTCACATACTGCTAATACCATTCAGAAAGGTATTAATCCAACTATTCTCTCCTTAGAGCTAGGGGTAAATAATGAGTTAAGACTGGGCTTGTGAATCTTGATATGACAAAGGTTGTAGAGCTGGAGTGGGATGGACATAACCAGGCTATTCCTACCCAAGAAGAACTACGCAACTAACACCTCCACAACTAAAGCAGGTTTCAGCAACAGTCAAGAATAAACTTGAATAGTATAGTGCCGTAACGCAATTTTTTGGTCTTGGTACAAACAAAATCTTCGTTTATATTAGCAAATATATTGTCTTTGTGGGAATAAATCAAGTATCTATATTAATAATTGGAAAGAGTTTATTGATGGTATGATTTGTTGAAAAGCTACCAAATTTTGTAAGCACATACTTACTGGATTCAGTGATAGGTTTTAATGAAAAAACAATTTTTGTTCTCCATGTGGAAAGAAAAGTTCTCGTCAAGAGGGGATCTCTAACAGTAATGAGTATGAAGTTATATTACTGCAAGATGTAACTAAATCAATCTTAATTTCAAACCTTTAAAAAATATATTAATTTATCTTACTAAAATAATTATTCACATGCAATTAAACATTATTCATAAGTTTTAAAGCTAATTCTTCACACAGGGGATGAATAATTATATAGCATGGTTGCTTAGTCAGGACTAACAATACAGGCAAAACTGTTTAAAATTGATAAAAAATATTTATCTTCAAAACTGACAAAATTTTTCCCTATAACAATAGTAACATTTGAAGATAAAAATAAATATTTTAGATTTGGGAGATTTATCATTTGAAAGAGTTTTGTAAATTTTTACCTCACAAATATAACCAGCTGTAAATAAAAACCTTGACCTGATCTTGGTTAGTTGCAATATAAATGTGACCCTGAATGGAATGCAAAAATGTTGACAATGCTACTTCTAAATGTTCATATGAAATAATGACAGTCCAGGTTAAAAGCACAAGTATGGGCAACTCGAAGCCTAACTTTTTTTCGGTGCAGGTATTATTGGGGAACGAGATAACTTTTGGTAAACGAGGCCGTTTACCGAAATTTTTCTCGTTCCCGAAAAATATCTGCACTGACAGAAAAAAAGAAAAGAAAAAATAAAGGTTGGCTTTTGGTTACCCTTACTGTGCTTTTAATCTGGACTCAGATTATAAATTAGACAAAGTTTCTTTCTACTTACAAAGATAGAGAGACTCCAAACTGTTGTGTCTTCAGAGGTGTTGAGAATTTGGTGTTCGTGTCTGTGTAAGGATAGGGTGGTTTATTGGCAGACAAAAGACGCGCATCATGTCTACAAAGGCAGCAAAAGAAACGTTTTTGTAAACAAGTTAACAACAATAATCTTACAAAGACATTTTCACATTTTGAAGATTCAAGATTAATAAGTATAAAAATATAAGACAACAAAGTTGACAGCAAAAGTTAACCAAACATAATACATAAAAAAAAACAAAAAAAAACCCAAATATGGACAAACTATTTCCTGAATACAATTGGGGTCCTGTAGTAATGTATGTTTTTTTTTTTTTGAAGGTTGATATGTCTAATGAAAGAAAATGGTTTTTACACTAAAAAAATTTGAGAAGCAGATGATACTCTGCACAAGCTCTTATGTACGCAGACTACGCCGATGACATAGCGCTTCTGGAAAATACACCTATCCAAGTTGAATCCCTGCTGCATAGTCTGGAAGTGGCATTGGCCTCCATGTCAATGGTGACAAAACAGAGTACATGTGTTTTAATCAAAAAGGAGACATCTCCACACTAAATGGTGGCTCTCTGAAACTAGTGGATAAGTTCGTCTACCTTGGAAGCGGTGCCTCGCCTATTGAAAATGACGTCGATAAACGACTCGCCAAGACATGGACTGTTATTGATAGGTTATCGATCGCGTAGAAGTCAAACCTATCCGATAAGATATAGCGCAATTTTTTTCAAACGGTGATGTGTTGCTTCTACTATGTGGATGCGCTGCATGGACGTTGACTAAACGTACAGAGAAAAGCTAGATTGAACTCGTAAGCAACGTTCTCTTACTGACCCCTTCATATGGACATGCAAGTGTTGGACGACCGACTCGAATCGGTCTACTACAGCTTCGTACAGACACGGGACATAGTCTAGAGGCCCTGCTGCAAACGACGAATTCCCGAGACGAATGGCGTGATGATGACTACTGTATAAAACACAATACGTATGGTTATTGCCATAGAAAACGGACAAGGCGACCCGAGTTCAAATCCTAGATGAGGCTGTTTGCATTTCACGTCGTGCTAATGCTCTCAGGAAAGGCATGTATTCAACTATTCTCCTTCCAGTTATAAATAGTAAGGCAAACTGGGTTCTTTGACCTTGGTATGCTAACCAGTCTAAGAGAAGAAAAAGTTTGAATTCAAGTCAGTTTAACTCCTCTTAAAAAATGACCTGGTGTCAAATCCTGCTGGTGCAGAAAAGTTAGTAAGTATATAATTCTGGTATATGTATCATGCTTAAGCTTGTATGTTTAAGACTCACAGCCAGAGAGAGAGAGCAAGGAACTGATTTTCTGTATGGATATTAACTTGACCTCAGACTCCAAGATAAACTTTGTGAGACTGAGCGCTAAAGTCATTAGGTCATGAAATGAAAAAAATATGCTCAACAAAATGAGGTCAATATGAAGAATAAAAATGTTTTTTTATCTCATAAATTGTGGATGGAGAAAGTCAAATCCATGTTTTCTTCATGCTCAGCTATAAGTTAGAGCTTCTGAGTAAGTAAAAGCAGATTATATATTTGGGGGGAAAACAAAAAATATTGTTTGTATGATGGCTTGGGTTCTTTGTTTAATAGCACTTCAACCTTCATGGGCTAATTTAGCCAAAACCATCCTGAAGACTAATCAGAATTTGAAACCTTTTTCCTGTGTATTTATAGCCATAGAATCTTACTAAAATATATAACAGTATTATTTTATGAAAATATTTATCTTCTTTTTTCTCCACCGTCCCAAAAATCACAAGGCACCTCAGCTGGAGTATTGGTTTGGTTTCCTTCATTTAATGGCATACTAACCATTCTGGGTTATTTAATATCCAAGTCATCCTTGTAGAACAGGAATGGTTTCTTGATTCTTTGTTCAGTAGCATATCAACCTTCATGGATCATTTAATGCTAAAGCCATGCTGGGAAGAATAAGTGAGGTACATACCTATCCCAAGGGTTTTAAGTTCAAAAGTAAACGTAATAGCCCGACTGGAGGTTGAACTCGCTTTCTTTGAAGCCGCAGTCCGGCACTTTAGCCGTTATGCCACAGTGACTCCCTCTTGTTTAACAAGCTAAATTAGCAAACTGTCATTAACGAGTGACGATCATCGGGTGCCTCATATCTATAGCCTTTTGTCAAGCTAAGCTTAGTAAACAAATCTGGGCTTTAAATAAAGCAGATTCTTTCCTACGTCCTCATAGATATTTCAAAAATACACGCAAAGACTTTTTTCAGTCAAGAAATATTGTGTTCAAGTTTTCGTAACCTTTTATTAAAAATATTACATATACACACCATTATGATAATTAGAATATTAAAAAAAAAGTTATCCATTCATTTAATAATTTCTCATGTTTTTCACAGTCTCTAAATCAGCTTACAAAATTTTTGCATTAGCAACACACCTCTTAAAAGATAAAATGTTGACATTACTTTGGTTACACAAATCAAACATTAATTCAAAATAGAACAAGATAATTAAAACAATGGTTCATTATAGATTGTTGGTGACACCCCAAAGTATTGCCACCACACAGTTTCAAAAGCTCTGGTCGAAATTTTTATTTTATCTAATAATGAAAGTATCTTTTTCAATATTTCTAATATCATCTCAAAAAGTAATTTCCTTTAAAGCTACTACTACTACATACACATTTGCTTTAAAGTATCTTTGTCAGATATGCAAAAGAATTATTCAATCTTAGCAATGATACTCACTCTAACACGGGCTGTGGCACAACCAGTTGGTCAAAATGAAGATGCTCTTTGAGCTCATGAAGGTAATTTACATACATCACTTTTTTCCCAAATTTGACACTGCAAATAACATTAAAGAAAAGATGAATTCAAAGATTTATTTTCTAAAATACAATATAGAACTGAATATCCTGCAGTAGATTATATCAATGAAAATAAGTTTACTCAACGTAGAGGAGAAAAAATAAAACAAAACAGTACTTCTAAGTCAATCAACAGACACATTTCAAGAATTACTGAAGAATTCCACAACTTGATGAAGAAATGAGGAAGCATTAATTTACTCCTTTTAAATGCAAATACAAAAAAGATAGAGTCATAATAAATACAGTAAATAGATATACTCTGCTACATGTAAAGATTCTTCTTAAGAAACTGCCCAAGTTTCTGTTAATTTTTAAAAAATATTTTTGAATGGGTAAAAATAATAAACTTACCTAATAAGTGGTTTGAAGAATGTCCATAAGATTTTAATAAAATATGTTGGGTGAACCAGGTAGAGAGCCTTAAGGTTCTTCTTATATCTACAAACAAAGATGGTTAGAATAAAATAAATCGTATCATTAAAACTTCTGAATTATAAAAAACAAACATTTCGATAAGCAGAATAAATCAATATTGTAATTTTTTGGGGATTGATTGATTTTAACAAGATGTCAAATCTGTGTGGGTTATCTTATGCCAAGAGGTTAAGGAACTGCATTCATTGTACATTTATATCTACATTTTTTACATAGTTATAGATTTTTTTTTTGTATGCAGTTATAGTATCTAATACTAATGATTTATACACAATTATATGGTTTTAAAGTCATTATTTCTATCAAATAATATTCTTTTGAACACAGTTATACAGTTACAAGTAACTATACTTAATACAAATAATTTACAGTTATATGGTATTAAGTATTCCTATCAAGTACAAATAATTTTCAAACAGATCTATTTGACCCATAGCTGGGACCCATTAACTATGGGTCAGAGAGAATTTGGGAGTAATGGCAATAAAGATGTATTACACACTCCCCTGAGCTCCAGAACTGGAACTTCAACATCAGATGCAGTTTACTGTCATATCCAGAACACTAACTTATTTATTTATTTTTTTTTTGATTTTATTTATAGGGAGAGATATCTTACTTCTCTGCAGGGGATGTAGTTGGCATATTTCAGGCCCTGCTGATAGGGCAGTTTAAATCTATTAGATCTTCACTAATGAGCTCTGTTTGGAAGTCTTTACTGCCTTTTTCCGTGATGTGTACAAAGTATGTAACATAATCCTTATGCTTTTTGATAAAATATTTTACAAATTAACTGAGATAAGAGCAACTCACTTTCGATCAAATTCCATGTATGCCTGCACAAGCCAAGTAAATTTCGGTTTGTTTCGACTGTTTAATCCATAATGAAAGTAAATGAGTGTGTAATCGTTTTCCACATACTGGTCCAATGTATATTTCATATATCTGTGACAAAAGAAAGATGATCAACTGAAGAATACTTCAAGGAAAACAAACATTTAAGACAAGATAAAAACCCAAAAGAATTGAGTGAATAAGAAGGTGATTGCATGTCAACATGTCTGGGGTTATTTTATGCCTAGAGGTTAGGGAATCCCATTCATTGTATGTTCATATTTACATTTTTGAAATTGTTTCTTCAGAGTTTTTGGTACAGGGTCCTATTAAATGCAAATAATTTTTAAATATATTTGACAAAAAAAAAAAAAAAAAAAAAAAAAATTTAAAAAGGGCATCCTAACAGGTAATACGATTTCTGTCGGAGTGGACATGAAAGAATCACCAACATGAAAGAAAGTATTAGGTTTGACTAGCCCAAGTTTTATTTTTCTATTGGTTGCTTTATTTTGTTGATTTATAAATTTTAAGCATATATAGATCATTCATTGAATACTTTTAAATATCAGAGAGGACACATTATTTTAATAGAATATAATATACTAAAGTATGAGATACCAAAAATAAGTTTAAAAGCCAAGTTTGGAATAAACTCACCTAGAAATGACATTGTCAGTTTTCTTTTCTTTTTTTCATTAAAAAGTTATTGAATACTTTCTTCTGTCAAGATTATGAAAACTAATTCAAAAATATATCCTTTTACAACATGGATGATTTTTAAAGTCAAGAAAAATTAGCGTTAGAAATGAAAAATTTGTGAATTTGATTTTATAAACTATCGACTCTTTGTTATGCACAGATTAGCAATTTAAACATTTCTATCGTTTAAATAATATATTCAAAGTTAAGAAAGTTAAAACCCGAATTATCACCTCGCTTCATTTTCTTGGGCAACTCCTTATTACTCAAAAAGACTTTAAGATAGCCACGTTAAAAACAATTTGGACGGTTTTGATATAACTATTTTTTTAAAATTCTGTCTGCAAAGTAGAGAAGAAAAAGTTATTTTAGATTATTTAGAATCGAGAGAAAAAAAAAAAAAATCTGTACTTACAAGAGAAGTCTTCTGTGATCAAGAACTTTACTTGATGGCAGTCGACATGCAGAGAAAATTATGACTTTTCTTCCATAAACATCGTCACCTGAAGATGAAAAGGAAGAAGATAAAAACCCAGTTGATAACTCAATAGCAATGCTGCAAAAGTGAATAGAATTAAAAGCGAAAATTTAAAAAATAAATCTTCTAATGAGTTGAAAGTTTCAGTGAAATTAGTTTTTAACCATAAAATCCTGGAACATCTAAGCATAGAACATTGTTTTAATGGAGGAATGTGAATTTAAGATAATGATCGATTCAAGAACACGCAATCAAAATCATACGAAATAATACACAATGAGGGACACTGAAACATTCGTGAGATAAATAAGTTTCTTGATATTCTCTTTTGATCTAATGGTAGTGTCACGTGCTCTACCACTGAGAGGAGAGAAATAAGAAACTTACCCTACCCCTCCGTGTTTGAATTAGCAGGCCGCCAAAGATTGACCGTTAAAAGAGGAATAAGGAATGCAGGTCAACTTCGGCCGGCCGTTGAAGGAAGAAAAGAATGTGGGTCAAGCTATCTGTACCCCGTAAATTCGCCCGGGTGAAAGAGATAGTAGTCCTAACGAATCACCTGACAGGGGAAGGAAGAAGAAAGAGGCTAAATGATTGGCCAAAACCGTCAGCGGAAATAGGGATAAAGAATATCAGTTTTTAGAACAGCAGTTGGGGTGATAAGAAGTGTGAACACTGTGGCCAAGACTCTGGGTGAAGAAGCGGAAAGAATCTTGGACAAGAAGACTGATTCCTTCCAGCCAAGCTACATATAAAAACCCCGCTAGCCCGTAAAAGAGAAAATACTCTCAGAAGGAACCCGTCGAAAAGCCAAGTAAACCTTAAGACATTCTCCCTACACTCTTCCCAAGTACTGCAATTACTCTCTCTCTCTCAACTTAAAGAAGGAAGAAAGAAAAGACTAAGGAAGAAAGACATTTGTATATTTGATATTATCCGCTGATAATATAGCCGACACGTTAAATATGTATGTCCGCATGTATTAAAAACATTGTTATATTTTATATCTCTCCTAGTGTCGAAATTTATTGCATGTTCCTTTTCAGCTTTAGTCGCCTCATGTTATTCTCGCTAAATTGTCCTATTCGCCTTTAAAAATATTACACGGGAAACTGGAATTGTTGACTACTATAATTAATATTATTATATCTAAACCTAGAGGCCCATATCTTCCATTATCCTAGGGTTAGGAAGAGGTAGTGGCCTGGTGGGTGGGTGTGTAATGTGAAATTTGGAAACCCCTTGCCAGCGGCGGTCAGTCTAGTCCCAAATTAACCCCAACATAATCTGCCAGTTTCCCTACGCCCAAAAAGGGAATCTTAACTGGAACTTATTATTTTTGCGAGGGATCAAGTGCCAGGCTGCCCCTTCTTCACATGTGCAAAAAATAAACTCCCGTCTTGGGATTAATATTTTAGGCCGCGTCACAGTAGCTTTACCCGTTTTGGTCGAGGGAGCACTGATCAAGTAGCATATCTTTGGCAGGGATAGGCTGGCAGATTCCATCTCTCTCAATGACTACAACTGGTTCGAATTTAGAGTTTTTCTTCTCTTAGACCAGTTGCCAACCCAAGGGCAAAGAGTCCAGTCTACCCTAATATTTAGCCATGGCAGGAAGTAGAATAGTTGGATTCCTACCTTTCCCAAGAGTATTAATGCTGCTTGAAAGGTTAGCAATAGGGGATACAAAAAATACATTCATATTTAAAATATGAAAGCTGTAAAATGTATTGTGTTTGACTTTTCAAATTCCCTTGTGCAAAGGAAATGTGTAATGAAAAAATATACAGAACTTAAGGTATTGATATTTACCTCAATAACCTAAATTCATTTTCTTTACCATATAAAATCTAAATATCTTGAGTACAGAGGTTAAACAACATGTTAAGCAAGAATAATTTCTTCCAACAATTGAATTCCTTGTTTTTGTTATTCATATGGCTGGAAAGTGTACCAATTGAAATGTCATTGGAACAACAAAAACAATGAGTTCAGTTGTCTGGACAATTCTTTGAATGTTAATGATCCATCTCATAATTCTAGACAATATTTAAAAAATCTCTTATGAAAAATACTTTCTGTTAAAATCTATGTTCTTTGGCTGTGAATGAACATATTTCCAAAGGGAGGAGAGAGTTGAGGGAATGAGGAAAAAGGGAGAGAACGGGAAGAGAGGAGTAGAGGCAAGAGGATGTAGAGACAGACAGAAAGAGAGGGAGATGAGAGAGAGAGAGAAAGAAAGAAAGAGAAGAAAGGGATAGTGATATATATATATATATATATATATATATATATATATATATATATATAGAGAGAGAGAGAGAGAGAGAGAGATAGCAGAAGGGAGATTTCGAGAGACGGCATGTAAAATTGGATGAACAGTGATTAGATCTTGAAACTGTGACAGTTAGCCCTTTAAAAACGTTTGCTTTGTTTTTTAAGATACAAAAGGACAGTGAGATTTATATGATCACAGTTAATTATCTTTTATATGGCATATCAATCATCAGACATTTCCTTTAGTTTCATATGCATAATATAAAGGAACTTTCAGACGTGTATCATTGAATATGACAGGCAAGGTTGGTTTGTTGAACTGTTGAATGTTTTTTTTTTCTGCTTGCAAGTGAGATGTCACAAATTGTGAATCGAGGGTTTCTAAAAATAGTCCTTAACTTTTTTTTTTTCTTTTTTTAACTTTTACAAATCTATAGTTTGGGTACTTTCCACTATTATTGGTGGTCATCAAGAATGTAACTTGTCATGTTATGTTTGAAACCCAGAAAATTGTGATGTTACCAACAAATATGGTGAATTTTTCAATGGATGTTTTCATATTGGTAATGTTACATGTGAATGGATTAAACTGCATTTACTGCTCCACCATGATTGAGAGGTGAAATAGGATCAATTTTTAAACAGAGTACTGCTGGTTTAAATATGGTTTTCCTTCAGCTCGATGGTTACCTTAACAGAGTTAAAGAACTCAGTCTACCCTATTATTTACCCAAGGGCATTAGTGTGAAGTGAAATGCAACCACTTTGCTTGAGATTTGAACTTTGGTTGCCTATTCCACTGCCTACGACCATAACCCTTATGCTAAGTGCACCTTCAATGGCTTTAAACTGTAGTGCCGTGTTTAATCTTTAAAAAATAGCTGCTAGGGATCATGTGACTGGGATTTAGCCTAGAGTGCGAGATATTGCACGTTAAATCCACTTTAAGTACGATTTTAATATAAAGGATATAATCCATAAACTATATAAAAACTAAATAGGCAAGCATATTTATTTTCCCTTATCTTTAAAAAATACCTTTTATATAAACTTCATCTAAGTGGTCAATCATAAACAATTGGCCTTTATCCTTTTATTAACTGAGTAAGCCTCGAGTTAATCTGACCATAAGAGTCAATTCTGCTGGCTTTTCTCCCCTCCCCAATTTAAGCTTCAAAGAAGGAGGAGAAAGAGGAAGAAACAAGAGAAAAAGGTTAAAATAATAGGCAACTTGTGATCATATTTATGATTTTCAGTGTGCGCACATTTTACAATTTAAAATAATCTTTACAACATTGGTTTTCTGTCTTGATACAGATTAGAGAAACAATTTTGTTTTTATCCTATCGATCAATCCACCCCCACAATCCTCAAAACCACAGACCATCCCTGACCCACCTCACCATTCATGACTAAGCCTTCCTTAACCTTAAAGCAAAGTAAATATAGAAACAAACATTTGTCAGCTGAAACATTCTGAAAAAGAAAGAGAAAAAAAGGAAAACATTATTTACAAATACTTTGTTCACTTTTTTCCATTAATTTTGGTTTTCCATTCTATTTCCAGGAATTCTCGAGATAAATTGTTTCAAATTGATAACAAATCATTATATAAGTTAAGATAGCAGAGACAGAATCAACAACACTTGGTGATTCAGTTTCTTGTCTATGCAATCATCAGATTGTTCTCTATGTTATTCTAACTTAAGATATACATTCTCTGTCACCGATATTCAGCCCTCCTTATTTAAAAATATAAACTATATTATTAATCTGAATATTATTTGTCTTTAACTTGGAGAGAGGAGAGAGTTCCCATGGCATAATGATTAATGAACTGGGTTGGTTGAGTTTTATGGCATATCAACCACAGTTCAATTGTTAAAAACATTTCTATTTCAAACTATTCAAGCAGTTATATATAACAATTCAGTTGAGTCAAAAACAGTTCAATTTCAGTTAAGCAGTTCTAATTCAGCTAAGTACAGATTTTGTTTACACACAGTTACATGTCAAAACAGTTCTATGTTAAACAATTCAGTTTAGTGTAAATATATTTCCAATGTCAAAAAAAACAGTTCTATTTGAAATAGTTCAGTTTAGCATAAGCACGCAGTTTAAATGTAAGTACGGTTTAATTGTCAAAAACATTTCTATTTCAAGCTATTCAGTTTAATCAAACAATTCAGTTTAGCATAAGTACGCCTTTAGTTCTATTTAACCCTTAGATAGGGCCCTATCAGGTGCTACCACACAGGGCCCGGTGGACCTGGGAGCAATGGCAATGAAGGGGTGCTCCATATTCCCCAAGGCCCCAGCATTACTGGGACCTCGCCATCAGACTGTTTAGTGTCATATCCAGGACACTGCTTTGTGGAGGGGTCTTACCCCTCTGCAGAGATGCAGTCAGTGTATTCTACAGCCCCAGCCGATCGGGCAATACACAGAGTTAAATGTCAAACAATTTTATTTCAGATAATTCAGTTCCGCATAAGTACACAGTTTAAACATAAAAACATTCTATTTCAAGCAATTCAGTTTAGCATTAGTACGCAGTTTCAATGTCAAAACAGCTCTATCTTAAACAATTCAGTTTAGCATAAATACACAGTTTAAACGCAAAAATCAATATAGCAAAAGAAGCACAGTTCAGTTCTATTTAACCCATAGATAGGACCCATATCAGGTGCTACCACTCCGGGCCAGAGTGGACCTGGAAGCAATGGCAATAAAGAGATGCTCCGCATTCCCCAAAGCTCCAGTATCACTGGAACCTCACCATCAGATTGTTTAGTGTCATATCCAAGACGCTCGTTGGGGTGGGGTGGTTCTTACCCCTCTACAGAGGTGCGGTCGGTGTATTCTACAGCCCCAGCTGACTGGGCAATACACAGAGTTAATGTCAAAACAGTTTCATTTCAGATAATTCAGTTTAGCATAAGTACACAGTTCAGATGTCAAAACAGTTCCATTTTGAACAATTCAGTTTAGCACTAGTATGCAGTCTTAATGTCAAAACAGTTCTATTTTAAACAATTCAGTTCAGTATAAATACGCAGTTTAAATGTATAAAAACAGTAAACGCCAACCGCATTTTAGTTCTATTTAACCCATAGATAGGACCCTTATCAGGTGCTACCACTCCGGGCCAGAGTGGACCTGGGAGTGATGGCAATAAAGGGGTACTCCGCACTTCCCAAAGCTCCGGCATTGCTGGAACCTCACCATCAGATTGTTTAGAGTCATATCTAGGACACACGTTGTGGTGGTGGGGGGCTTACTCCTCTGCAGAGAAGCAGTCGGTGTATTCTACAGCTCCAACCAACTGGGCAAGAATGTGCTGGGTTGCAGCCTCAGAGTAAGCAAGTTGGAACTCCAGTTATGCTATTATGTTCACTTTTGGACTAATACTCTTGGTAAAGGCATAAACTCCCTTATTCCCCTAGTTATCAATTAAATAGTATCTCTCTTATTCGTCTACAGAGATAGCTTAGGCATTAAATAGCCCATGATTGATATGCCATTAAACAAAAGAAACCAAAATTTAACTTGGACAGAGAAGTAATTACTTGGCTTATAATCAATAAGGAAATCTACAAGGTGCTTCATAAATAATAAAACCCTAGGGATAAGATAGAATCTATGTACACAAATATTATTCTATATTATTAGTCATATGAAAAAATTGTACTCAGAGGCAACAGTATAGAACTGTTGAAATAATTACATCATATCCTAACCTCATTTGAGCATCCACTCCTTTGTGTTGTGTTAGCTATATCCTTTTTCAAAGACAAAGATTTTGTATATAAATCTTATAAACAAGTGAATGAAGAGTTTGATATGAAATTTTACCCGTCTACATTTTCAAACAAGTCAGCAATATTGCAGCATTTGGGTGATCAACAATGTGAGACAGGGAGTGTATAAAATTGACCATATTTAATAATTGTCAAAGTTTTTTAAAAGGACAGTTGCAGTTTTTTCATTTGTTTTTTAAATTGCTTAAAGTAAATATCAATTAGAATGAGTGTCTTGATATATGACATTAAACCATCTGATAGAAAGGCTCCAGCCCTGGAAATTTGTTAAGTTGGGTTTTATGGCATGTCAACCTTTGTACGTTATTTAATGCCAAATCCATTTTTATGTAAATATTCAGTTCTATTTAAATCCATTTTATACAAATAATCAGTTCTACTAAAATAATTCACTTTAGCATGAGTCCACAGTTTGTCAAAAACAGTTCTATTTCAAGCTATTCAGTTTATTCAAACAGTTCTAATTCAGCCAATTCAGTTTACACACAGTTAAATGTCAAAACAGTTCTATATTAAACAATTCAGTTTAACCTAAGTACAGTTTCAATGTCAAAAACAGTTCCATTCAAACAATTCAGTTTAGCATAAGTACACAGTTTAATTGTCAAAAACATTTCTTTTTCAAGCTCTTCAGTTTAGTCCAACAGTTCTAATTCAAACAATTCAGTTTTGAAAAAGTATGCAGTTTAGTTCTATTTAACCCATAGATAGGACCCTATCAGGTGCTACCACTCTGGGCCAGAGTGGACCTGGGAGCAATGGCAATGAAGGGGTGCTCCGCATTCCCCAAAGCTCCAGCATCACTGGAACCTTACCATCAGATTGTTTTGCGTCATATCCAGAACACTCGTTGGGGGAGGAGGGTCTTACCCCCTCTGCAGAGGTGCAGTCAGGGTATTCTACAGCCTCAGCCGACTGGGCAATTGGAGATTTGGGGAATATGGAGAAATACACACATTCAGGAATAACTCAAGCTAAATAATTCTGGTTTCAAACCAAAAGTCATTCACTTATTTGATATATTGTATATGTTTTAATAGGATGAATCCACAGGATTGAAACTATAAAAGAAATAATACATACCAGCAATTTCAATTATTCCATAACGTGCTACATCGCTGTATTCTCCCCGTTCTTCTTCATCTTCTTGTAACTGGTAAAAAAGAAAGTTTTTTTTTTTTTTTAAATAGATATGACAGCCATTGCAAACATTGTTGGATTTATGGAAAAGGAGTGAAACATTAAATGAGATCTCTTCTGTTGATGGAACTTTCATTTGAGAATTATAAAGAAACTTTATTTACCTGTGCTAATTTATTCAAACATCATTTAAAATTATAAAAGAAAGGAACTTTCTCAAACAATCATTAAGAGGAAAGGCAATTACAACTTATAAAAAAAACAAACTATGAAATTAACCCACAGTACTTCCAAATTAAGAGAAATATATTTTGTAAGAAAACATTTAAATCACCCTATCCATTATCATTGTCTGAATCTAATTTAATCACCATGAAAGTTTCAAATGGCGTTATATTATGACCATTTGGTCAGTTGATTAATTGATTTTGATGGCATATCAATCCGACAAGGGTTATTTTATGCCTAGAGGTTAGGGAACCACATACATTATTTTAATTTTCTTTTTATGTAATTTTCTTGGAATATGGTCCTATAGAATAGGAATAATTTTTAAACAGGTCTATTTGACCTATAGATGGGACCCTAACAGTGGTACCACTCCAGATCAATGTGGACCTGGTAGTAATGGCAATGAAGGGGTACTCCACACTCCCTAGATCTCCATAACTTGATCCTCACTATTAGATATAATTTCATGTCATACACAGGATACCCACTTGGAGGGGGAGGTTTTTTTTATAAGGTCAGCATATTCTAAACCCTGCTAACAAAGCATATTATCAGTTGTGTACAATGGGTTAAACTAGTTTATTGGATACTTTGTTATTTTGATTCTTGAGATTCCCTTGCTCACCAAATGCAGCATTATACACTTTAAAGATAAAATTGAAAATGTTTAACCAGTCGACTATAAAATGATTGATTATTTGCTACACTGAAACAGATATGAGACTACCATTATTTTCCAATATTCAATGACGCAAGACAGAATGAGATTAAAGAGAGATCTTCATTTCCTTTTGAGAACTTTTAAAAGTTTTAATTAATCTTTTTACAATATATAAATTATAACATTTTTTTTGTAAAGAAAATTCTCCTCTTTAGCACCCAGGTTAAAAAAATATTTACAATTTTATTATTAGGTGAAGTCATGATTCATAAAAGTCAAAATACACAAAAGTTCAGTTATTTGCGAGAGAGAAATAATCTGAATTAATATTTAAAAAGGAGTACCTGTGAAGGCCCAAGTTCTTTTTCAAAGTCTTCATCTATTAAACCATCCGGAGTGATGGACCCACTACGGAAAGCACTCTCTTCTTTGTTCAGTTCTAAGAAAGAAAAAAATGTCAAACATGCAGGAAAATTATTTTAGAATTCATCAGTCCTTTACAGGATTAATGAAAAAATAAAAATAACATTTTATGACGGTAAGCTGAAATATTCCCTCAGGTATTCTTGATTAGAGAATTACACTTTTCTTGTATATCATAAATAAAATAAAATTTTTCTTTACTAAAACTTCACTTTAACAGCTATATTTTTGAATATATAAAGTAGCAGAAGCAAATAAGGATCAAGTAATCCCAATATTGTTTATAATGGGGGTTCCATATTTACTCCTTCAGAAGGTGAGGATAAGTGGTCTATAGGTAGTTCATCAATATCAACCCTTTTGCACATAGAGTAATTTTCTTGTTGTTTACAGAAACTCAATGTAAGGCATTTTCCTATTGAGTGCTCATTGACTAATTCAATGACAATGTATAGAAACATTGCTAGGAGGCCCCATTGAGGTGTAGGATTATGTAAAAATTGCTTTGATGAATATAATCAAAAGTGAATACTTTATTTTCATGCTTTTGCCCTATAATAGACAATTGCTGATTAAAATTTAAAAAAAAAAAAAAAAAAGAAAAGAAAAAAAGATATATATATATGATTGTCTTATTTGATTATACCCACTATTTTGCAAATTTTGCCCCTTCTACAATGATTAAAAAGATTATCTGCTTTCAAAAGAGTTAATGTTGTCATCTGTATTTCTTCAGAGATAATGAAGAAATCTTCACAGAACAAGAGTTTATTGAAAGTGTTATACAGACCACTATGTACATGATTTTAACTAGCACAGAGATGCTAGTAGCTATACAAGTTTCAGCATCTTGCCATCTTCCAATCATTAGTTGGAATCTTCATTCAGATGGACCACAATTCCTTTAGGGTTGTTTCTTCATGGATTTTGTCTTCCATGACTTTCTCACAAGATAACAAAAATTAAAGACTCCAGCTCCTGTTTTTGTTTTGTTTTAAATTCATAGTTGTTCTCTTCTTAGATGTTTTGACCCACCAAGTTTAGACAGCCTAACCTGCCTTACTATTTTTTTTACATAGCTGGGTGAAACAACAGATGGATTCATATCTTCTCAAAGTGCATTAGTGTAAAGTGAATGCAAAGAGCCTCAGTTGGAATTTGAACTGTTCATTGATTGCAGTTAACATAACCGTTAAGTCATCAATGCCTTTATAAATTTTGATGAGATAACTAAGGTTTACCCAAGTTTCTGTTTGACATAATGTCAGATATTTGAATCTCATGAGTTATAAAAAAAACCCAACAAAAAAAACAACAAACAAAAAACAATACTTTATAGGCATTATGATGATGTCAATTGTGACATTAGAGCATTATATACATTCAAATATAGCTGAATATATTTAGACCCATTTATTCAAACATACATACTTAGAGTGGCTTCTCAAGTAGACACCAGAAGCAAGAAAGGGAATTCCCAACGGAACACAAGTCAAGTTTAGGTACTGATTCTTAAAAAAAAGAATTAGAATCTTATGTTGTACTTGGCTCAAACCATTTAGTTCTAAGTCAAATCCAAATCATTAGCCTGATTCTCATACAACTAACATTCCTATTAAATCATGTCTATATATGTTTTAAAATTAGTTTTAAAATTTTTAATTCTTTGTATTGTTGATGTTGCTATGTAACATTTCAGCCAATGAATATGTATACCTTCAGAAAACATAGTAGAAAAAAATTAACTGTTCATACATTAATAATATCAGAGGTAGGGCATTAATATTGACAATAAGGTTACCATTTTCTTGAGAAAGTAAAGAAACCCAATCTCAACTTGGACATTTGAACTCTTGAGGCACAGAAAGTTCAGCAACTATCTAAGTTGCAATATCTTGCTCAATTCTAGTCACAAATCAGAATCTGCCTTCATGTAGAACACGGCTTTTCAAAGTGGCCTGTATAAACCCCTGTATAATAGAATAAAAATCATGGGATCGCATAGGATTAGTTGCCAGCAGTAAAAAAAAAAAACTAATGAAATATCCCAGTTTTGTGCAACTATTGAGCCAATTTTATTATCTTTTCCAAGGTTGTATATGAGGAAATTTGGGTTGAGCCATTTGCATTATTTACTAAGCAAACAGAAAGTCTTTGAACATCAAATATGTTGATTTGTGATTCAAACTCATGAACCTGCAAACTAATATTTTTGATCTCCTCAGTAGCCACCAAATTAAGCTTTTTAATTTAAAAAACAAAAAACAAACAATTCAAGAATTAAATGGTGCATTGGCATTTTTAGTTAATTGGTTCTGTTCTCATGTAGACTGAATTAAACACTGATAAATTAGTTAGATTTGGTAATATTTCATTTATTTATGGATAAATGGAAATTAAATTTCGTTATAGGGGGTGCAACTCAGCAAAAAACTTGAAAAGCCCTGATTTAGATGAAATAGGGTTTGATTTTAAAGTTATCTCCCTTAGCCTTCCATGACAAACTTGTATTTTCTGAGCTGGTAAAAGGATTAGAAGATAATGGTTATCTGGAACCCTACCTTCATTTGTAATGAAAGAAAACATTTCAATCTTCTTAAACTAAAAAAAAAAAAAACAAAAAAAAATAAACAAAAACAAAACAATCTCCCAAAAGTGTGACTGTAACAATTCAAATAGATAAACTTTTTATCATAAATTAAGAGTTCTAAAGGGCCCACAAAAGTGATTTAAATAAAAATAAAATGGAGAATGGGATGTAAATTACTGATAGAGTTTTGACATAGGTGATGACAGTTTTGGTTACAGACACAATCTTCATTATAATAAGTTATATACATAACAGTGTAGAGTCAATAGTACTTGTTAACTGTCAGTTTCTTGTATTTTCAATCATTGAACCAACAGGCAATTGTATAGACATGAAGCAATTATCAAGCACTCTTAGCTATCCTAATAGATACATATGCTCTCTCAACGATATTGAGTACACTTTTATATATATATATATATATATATATATATATATACATACATACACACACACACACACAATGTATATCTATCACTTAATACAAACTATGAAAATTGTTATTTTGAATTTCACACTTGAATTGTCAATGTGTTTGCTTGATATTTTCTTTTTTTTTTCCTTTTAAGATTCCAAACAAAAGTAATCATGTGACCCCATGACTAACTTGACCTTATCAAACTGCTTTATTTGGTTAGTTCACACGAATATTAATACATTAACATTTTACAAACTAATACCAAGCATACTCCTTTTTCCCACATTTGTGAAAAATCAACAACAAAAAGGAGGTCTGCTGTACTTGCATTCAATAAAATTACAAATCGATTAGAATTTGAACTATCATGTTTGTAATGATCTGGCATACAAAGTAGGTAGATGATGATTTTCAGCCTACATGACATTCGACACCCAGTCACTAAGAAATTAATACTTGTCAAAACAAACATGAATATAAAATTCAAATTATTTCATTGTCTATTTTTTAAAAATCAGTACTATTCTTGTTGATAGACAAAATTATAATACACAATCGGTCTTGACTTTTGACTTAATTTAGACATAGGTTAGATGACAACTGATGTAGATGAACTTTTGCTTACAAAAAACTTTTAAAGTTAATCTTAATTTAAATCTTAAATTATTTTATACATGACAAAAAGTTTGATACAAAAATAAAGTTACATTAAAATCTGGTATTGCTGTAAAATATTGTCATTGTATTTCAAAATCCAATCATTCAGTATAAATCAATAATCTTTAAAACTTAACCCACAAAATCTTATGATATGCAGTTAAATCTAAGGAAAACAGAGATATTGAACTGTCTGTTCAGTATCATTATACGTTTTTAATTTCCCATCTTTTATAAATACCCTTTGAGAGACAAAATAGCTCAGTATGGTTACCAAAATATAGAAGCCTTCCCAGTTGAAAACATTAAAATCTGATCAGTTTAAATTTGTACCCATTTCAAACTACACATACTGCTGCATCCACCTCCACAAAAATGATAAAAAACTGCTGTGCTACCAAGAAAACCAAATGATTTGGAGGGTTTCAGCACAGTTTCAGGGCTAAAGCCTCATTATCACTAACCTAGGATACTTTCAACATCATCTTATGATGCCACAAGACTTTTTCCATTACAGTATGGAAATGCTAAATGGAAAAGCAATCTTGTTGAGTTAACCTTTGTTGTATTTACAACTTTCAAGTCAATATAAATGGGCTCATCAACAAAGTGTTAATTCAATGATGTAATATTTTCATTAACTGACTAGACACTGAAAGTGAAATTTCAATATGAATATTCATATGCAAAGTCAATGATGTATCAAGTCTTGTATATATTCACAATTGAGTGTATAATTCTATGAGTGGGTGCTAAAATGTTCTTCGCTTATTTTTAAGGATAGAAGGTATTCTGTTTAAGAAACTTGAGAAATGGTGAGCTAAGTAAGTTGTACTCGGGACGTAGAAAAATATTTCATGTCTTGAGGTCATCCTCCAATTTTTCCCTGAATAAAGAACTTTCCAGTTCATAAAAATTCAAATTTTACTTCCTGATTAAGTTTGGTTAACAGATAATGGTAACCCACAATGACCTTCACACACATAATTTCAAACAGATACATTTGAGAGAGAATTTTTCAACTTCATATTAAAGCAAATTTATATATTTGCAAAATTAGTCATCCATTTTTCTTTAAAAAAATGGACTCACAGATGTAAAATACAGACTACATAATCATAGGGGATAAAAATGCTGCTTTACTTACAAACTATTAAAATATAAAGTACAGTATTTAGTAGAGATCTGATTTTTAGAGAGACAAGATAAATTGCAGAGATAAAAATCAACAAGCTAATTTTAATTGTTTCTATTTCCAATCAAGGAAAAAAAGTTTTGGTTGAAGAATTCAATCAATGAGTGTCTCTACACTGATTTAATTAACAAAGAATTTAATTGAAACTAACTGCACAAATAATATCTCCATCCTATTTCTAAGGTTAAATCATAAATGATGTCAAAAGGAAATTACTGCTACATCTTAATTCTTTTCAATAAAGATCTAATTTGATAAATGGGAACCCAGGTCAAAGACATGAGATGTCTTTGATAACTCACTACTTACAGTATGAAATCATTAATATATATTGAAACCATTGTGGCTTCCAGTAAAATGAGAACCTGTTTTTCCTGTTGACCAGCTAATGCAACTAAAACTAGGAAATAGGCAAGAGTGAGAGAAACATTTGTTTCATTGTTTAAATACAGACAATGTCAGGTGATTTAAACTGATGACCGAGACAAACTGGTAGAGTGAGGGTATAATATAAATGAAGGTGGGGCAGAATCAGAGGGTAGCAGCTTAAAAAAATATACATTTTAAATTCATCCTAACTTGCTACAATACTTCATGATTCAGTGGAATATCTGGTTAAAATAATTCCCAATGATTGGATAGGGTAGAGATTTCATTTGAACTCTTGGACATTGATCTTAGTGGGAAAATGATCCCTTAAAAGTAAATAATTTTGGGTTTGGTTTTATGGCCTATCAACCATTGGAGGTTATTTATTGCCAAATTTGGTTTATTTATGAATAAATCAGATTTGATTACATATGATTTGTAAACAAGTCAACAAAGTTAAATAGTCCTAAGTATTGCCATGTATGACTAACATCAGTCATTTGTTTACACACAGTTCAATGATCAAACAGTTCTATTTCTAACAATTCAATTTAGCATAAGTCATTTGTTTGCTCTCAGTTTAAGGTTCAAACAGTTATATTTAACCCATAGATAGGACTCTTTCAGGTGCTACCACTCTGGGGGGTCAAAGTGGACCTTGGAGCAATGACAAGGAAGGGGTACTCTGCATTTCCAAAAGCTCCAAGACGAGAGCCTCACTATCAGATTGTTTAGTGTCATATACAAGACACGGCAGAGATGCAGTCTGCGTATTCTATGGCCCTAACCGACTGTGCTGCAAATAATTTTAAAATATGAAAGTGATTGGAAAAAAAAAAATCGTTCGTTAACACCCTTATAGGTGTACCTTTATAAAGATAATTCCAAACAAACAATCTCCACCTGCTCAAAATTCCTTTCAACACATTCTTGGAAAATTAATTTGTGCACATCAAGTTCTGAGCAATGCAATACTATAATTTTGAATTCTTTTGTTGACAGTTATTTTAACAGCCATTTTATTAGTACTGATAAACATGTCAATAAATTTGTAGCCTAATAATGAAAAAGCATTTATTTCATAAACATTTGTTTGTTTATTTATCTTTATCTACTACTTTGTCAATACACTATTAACAATATTAATCACATAGATTAAACATTATACAGTAAAACATTTAAGATGAAAATTCAGCTAGTAGATATGTGACAGGCTATGGACTTATTGATCCAACTCGGTACAAACAATAAGATTGTATTCCTAATCATATCTGTAATAGATAACAGGGCAAAAAAATATAGCCTTATTTCAATAGTTGTTTACATACTAATCTCTAGTATAGTGATAAAACAAATTTAAACCATATTCAAAAAGTAATTTTTAAAGTCTTTTTCTGTAAAGCAATACAAACCACTAATATTTAGCATATAATTTCGAATTTAGATACAACAATCAGACTTTATAGGATTTCAATATAGGGAACATAAAATACTAATATCTGCTTGATGAACAAAGCAGTCATATAATGAAGAAAAGAAGTATACACTAAGAGTTTTTAAACCTGGCAAGTATTTTTTTCTTCCCCTCTTGAACATTGTACAAATTATGTACAAGTTACAAGAGTGAATGAACAACACTTAACAACTGTTAATTTCTTGGCTATGCATTTTTCGAATCAAGACAGTCTGATGTTTGCATAAGCAATGCCACTTACCAAGTGCGATTCACTGTGTCTACACTATCCTAACTTAGTCTCAAAAAGGGACAAATCTTGGCCTTCGTTAATTAATTACGACCCCAGCATCACTAAAATTTACAGTTTTACCAAAAACCATAAACCTGATATTCCCTTAAGACCTATCCCCTCTGGCATAGGCTCTGCTCACCACCCGCCTCATGTTAAACTTTTAGCTAAAACATTATCCCCACTGTTGGGTACTATCAGCAATGCATACATCAATAATTCTGGCTCACTCCTTGAATTAATTAAATATGAAAAATAAATCCTTAGCTAATTTGGATATCAAATCCTTATATACTAACATAGCTGTTAACAGGGGGTGTCCTCGTGGTGTAATGGTTAAAGCGATGGACTGCGGAATCGTAGTATGCGAGTTCGAACTCCAGTCGCGCTATTACGTTCACTTTCGGGCAAATACCCTTGGGAAAGGTATGAACCCCCTTATCCTCCCAGCTATGGGTTAAATAGTACCACTACTGTTCTTCTATGAGAATAGAGTTGGCATTAAATAACCTACAAAGGTTGATATGCCATTAAACAAAAAAACCAAACCAAACCAATAGCTGTTAACAGGTGCATCAAACATTTAGAAGATATAAGTATTTTATAATTTGCTGGAAGCATTGCACAAATTATTTTATTTAATAGCATTGAATTTAGAGGGCTATTGCAATATAAAATAAATGTTTGAGTCTAATTTCAAAGTAAAACTTTATCATCAGAGACCATTTTTCTATTTTATATACACACACAATCACTAATAATAATTATAAATAAAGCAAAGTATGTAATATATATTAACAAGCATAGATGCATTGTTTCAGTCACCAGGAAGCTGATTCATAAGTTATTAAAAAAAAAAAAAAAAAAAAACACTTATAGTCTACTAACATTTCTATACATGTACTGACTTTAGGTGCATAAAACAAAATTATTCGGTGGAAAAAACAAACAAACTATTAACGGAAAAACAAGTTACTTCAAATCAGAAGAAAAAAAAAAGATTATGTAATGACTCCAAAAAACTTTAAAATCTCAGTTAGACAATCTTAAATTGCTAAGGAAAAAAATGCTTTTGCTGGTGTAAAAATTAGAAATTTAGAATAACCAAGTGTTTATACAGATTCATATACATAGTGAAAATAAAATATGATCTAAAAAAAAACTATGCAAATCATAAAATGATCCTATTAAGAACTGAACAATATTAGAAGAATTGAAATACCAAATAGGAACAGTAATATCAGTAATTATAATTGTATATTATGTGAGAAACATTCTTTAAAGCTGTTAGTTACTATTTAATTTATGTTCATCACTTAAAGCTATCCAATTAGTATTACAAAAAAAATATAAACAAAGCCTATTCAAGGAAATTCTTTGCTTTTATCAAGAAGCAAAATACATTTCTGGAATGTTTGGTTGAACATTTAAATGGCATATCAACTCTGCATGGGCTATCTAATGCAAAAATTTAATTCATTTGTAAATATTTGATTGTAATCATATTTTCAACAGTCTTAATTAGACTGATAACTTACACGATATAGTTTCAAGTATTCCTATCAAGTACCAATGATTTGCAAGTAATTATATGGTTTCAAGTAATTAATTCTTTGTAAAAAATTCTAGTTTCAAATAACTTGTCCGACTGTAGTTGAGAGTGACCCAAAGACTCTTTTCAATAGCTACTACACCAAGGTGTAGAAGAGGGCACTATTCCTTTCCCTGGATTGTTCCAATTACCCTTGATCCATACTTGATGCCTCAGCATTATACGGTATCATTTTTTGAGTCTTTGGTATGACTCGACCTAGGATCAAACCCTGGTCTCCCAGATCATTGATGAAAACTAACCATCATGCCAATGGACTAATTCTTAATACAATTTGTATACAGTTAAATGGTTTCAAGTATTCCTATTTAACATAAATAATTCTATTCAATAATAAGTTGCTTGTACAAAGTTATAGTTTGATGAATTTCTATCCAATACTAAAAATTTTCTAACAAATCTATGACTCATAGTTGAGACTGTAACAGGTATGACCACCGTGTCAGAGTGGATCCAGTAGTAATAGCAATGAAGAGGTTCTCCATACTGCACAGACCTCCATAATCAGAGCTTCAACAGCAGATGTAGCTTCGTGTTGTACCCAGGATACTCCTTTTTGGTGGGTGTGTTTATCTCTTTACAGAAAATGCAGTTAGTGTATTGTAAGCTCCCCCCCCCAAAAAAAAACAAAACAAAAAAAAACCAAAACAAAAAACAACTCACCTTCACTATTGTCTTCCATATTTTATCTGAAATATTTAAAGCTTACTTTTTTTTTTTGTAAAAATAAAAAAGTTAGTTAAAACTGCTCTGTTCTGCTCTGTTTATCTCAATAGAAAGAAACTGGTGATCATTCTAAAATGGACTGTGTAATAGTACAAAGATAAAGTAGTTACTTTCACAATGAAACAATTAAGAATAAAGTATTATCAGTAAAAAATGAATAAGTGGTCATTTTGGCAAAACTATTTTCACTATTGTTAAGATTAGTGATAAGGCTAATGGATTCCTATCTAATTTAGTTAACTTTGTTTATCCTTTTTTCAAAAGGAAATGAAATAAAAGGCTGACTTTGGATAATCTCAGAGTCATTTTTCTATGAGTAAATAGTAATATAAAGGTTATCCTAACAAGAATAGTTAGGCCCTAGTGAGTAAGCAATAAAATATTTGAATGATTTCAAATAAATAAAAAGTTTATTTTTAAGTCACACAGACAAAAAAAAATACAACCACAAATCACAAAAACACAAAAATACATACAAACAAAAACATGTAAACAAAAAAAAAAATGGCTTTCTTTATAAGCATTTGTTTCATTATACATAAAACTTATTTAATTGAAATAAATTCTTATAACAGTTTAATTCTTGTAAACAAAAAACAGCCTTTCTTTTAAGGAAATAATTAGATAATTTAAACAAAGGCATCTTTCCCAAAGACAGGGAAGTGAAATGTAAAGTTTCTACCAAAATTTCAATTCAGCAAAGAATAGATTCATTTTAATGGCATGTTAACCCCCTTTTAGGGTTAATGTCTAGAGGTTAGGCAATCACATTCACTGTACATTTACATTTTTCATGTAGTTTAATTTTTTTTTTTTTTCAACATGGTCCACTTGAATGTAAATTTCCTAACAAATACTAGCATTTTAAGTCAGAGTCGACCTGGGAGTAATGGCAATGAAGGGGTACTCCATACTTTACAGATTTCCCAGACTGGAGCCTAACCGTCAGATGCAGTTTAGGACACAAACAAAAATACAGTCAGCATATTCTAAGCACCAGTGATGAGTTAATACAGTTAGATCCCACATCTAAACAATCAGTAATGTATTTATAAGTTGTAAAATAATTCAGTGCTATTGTTATCAACCAAACGGCATATTCCTTGCAATTGTCTCACTAGAGCTTAAAATGAAAGGTGAAAAAGATACTTCAGAGATGAGTATTCCAGTTAATCATTTTAAATTTGAATGTCACTGAGACCTGAATGAACTCGAATGACAGAATGATAATGGGTGGTGATCTAGGAAAACGGCAGCGACACAGACAACCAGAAATAAGCAAGGATCTGCTAATTAACTGCCATAGCATAAATTAAATCTTTTCAGATTATAAACATTCACTAACTTTTTTTTTTTTAAATCCGTTTTCTGGAAGTTGTATCAATGCAAACATTTTTTTTTTAAAGATTTATGTGAGAAGATACTAAAATGGGGAGATACTCAAGACAGTATAACAAACAAATAAATATTGTGACAATAATAACCAAAACAAGGACACTAGTTAGAGTACAAGAGTGAATTTTCAGATCTTCTTTAGCCATAGCTAGAATCTTACTGGGAATTTCACCCACTCCCAGAGTTAATTCATCCTTGAAATGTCAGTTAGTTTCATCTGTTGAAGCAGAACACTTCATGCCTTGCCTTTGCCCGAACTGTATGTATGTATTTACCAAATACATCTGTCACTGGCAAAATGTAATACAAGGTCAACTTTTTTTTTAAGAAGACTAAAACTGGTTTGAATTCAGAGTTTTCTTTCTAGTCTGGTTGACTTACAAAGGCTAAAGAATTCAGTCTTCCCTAGCTGGAGGGAAATAGATGGATTCATGCCTTTCACAAAGGCATTATCATGAAGTTGAACACAGACGACCTCGCCTAAGATTTGAACTCTGGTTATTGGTTCCATTTCCTACAGCGATAACCATTAAACTAAGTGTGCCTCCAGAACCGGGATAAACTCAAAGAATTCCAGTTTGAATAAATGTATTCAAAAAATTAAATCCTACAAAATAATAAACCAATAATTAATCAAAGAGAATAATTAATATTGATATTTATTAACCATGTTAGGTTTGGTTTAAAGGCATATCAACCTTTGTGGGTTATTTATTGCCAAAGCCATCCTTGTAGAACAGTGGCACTATTTAACCCATAGCTGGAAGTCGGTCTAAGAGTGTTCATACCTTTCCCTAAGGGTATTAAGTCCAAAAGTGAACATAATAGCATGACTGGAATTTGAACTCACTATGAAGTCATAGTCTAGCATGTTAACTACTACAACACAGGGATTCTTCTTGATTATGTTAGAATTTCTGTTTAAACTATAAAGTTTGCATTGACCACCACATTGAGATATAGATCAATAATCATTAACAAACTGTTGCTGTAGTCTGGTCATGATTGATTTTAATGACCACAACATGTCTAGGGGTTATTTTATCCCTTGAAGTAAGAGAATAGATCCATTTGATCCATAGATAAGAGTAATTATATAAGAAAGTGTAACAAGAAAAAGAAATTATCTGGGTCACATCCCAACCAACAGAAAACAAAAATATATTCTAAATATACTGCATGATGATAAATAAAACAAACAATTCTGCAAATTGACAATATACTGATAAAGAGCACTATAAAAATCTGTCATGTCAATGTTATTTACCTGGCTAAATCAGCAGTGGACAAATGAATCTTGAGAAAGATGATAATACTTGTGTATCTGAGCAGCTTACAGTTACTTCTTTGAAAATTCTTATAAGTTTATTTCAGGCAAAATGTGTTTTTTTTTTTTTTGCACATTGGGAAAAATGTATAGTAAACTAAAAAGGCTAATCTGCTATATAAAGTCAACTATTATTCTAAAGATACACAACATTTGAAAGTATAAAAATAACAGGAGAGACAAGCAGGTAAGTATTTACACACAAAAAAACTTTCATTTTATATATTCTCAGAAGCATACCTTAAAGTTGGATCCTGGGTCTCTATAAAAATCTTTCAATGGGAGGAAAAAAGTCATAAAAAATCTTAGTGCCAAAATCCAATAGGTTAATGCCTGTCCAAAAGAATAAATTGGTTCTAATGATTAGCAACCATTCCACTAGTTTAATTTTCTAGAATTCTTTACACCAATTCCTTACAAAATTCCTGGATTTATATAAAAATCTTTCATAAAAAAATGAGAGAAAATCTTAGTTTAGGAAACCAAAAGGTCACTTTTTTGTATTATATGATTAGTAATAATAATGGCTACCACACTCAATTCAAGTTTGTTTAATGGCATATCAACTCCTTATAGGTTATTTAATGCTGAAAGAGATTCATTTCTAAATGTTTGATTACAATCATAACTATATTTTCTATCTTCCATTGCAATTATTAGAAAAAAACCGACTATTATAATCATTTGTTTGCACAGTTATGTAAGGCAGAGTTGAGTGGGGCTGCAGAGCCTGGCCTACTAGTAAAAAAAATATTCGGCATGGATTTTAGAAGATTGGACCAGTACAAATCGAGAAGGAATGTTTTTTTTTTCTTTTTTTTTTATTCGAAATGAATGGAAAATGGGGAAAAGCGGAATGTTTTTCTAAAAAAAAGCCAGAGATGTTTTATTTTTATAAAGCAAGGAACAATGAACAGTACGGATTTCAGAATAAAATCAGTACATTGTTTTTTTTAAAGAGTGATACAATATATTGTCACTATGAGAAAGAAGTGATATTGTTTAATTTTTGGCAAGCAGAAAAATACAAAAACATATGAAATTGATTTTTCTAACCAAAGGAGGAGGGGGAGAGAGGAAGATTGAAGTTAGAGAGATTGCTAGTCAAAAATATGATGAGTAGGAAATAGGGTCATGGAAGGGGTCAGTCAAAGACAAGCCGATTGTTATGGGGGGGGTCAAACTTTGAGAAACGGAAAATTTTGATTTAATTTTGGAAGTAAGTAATCTAAGGGCCGCCTCCTGCCTAGAGAAGGATAGAAAAAAACGTGATAAGAGGGAGGCAAAACCTCATTGTAGCAGTCGGGGCAAAATTTGTATAGAAGCAACCAACCTCCCCCTCTGGTAGCAGGTACAGAGATTCACTGTTGGGGTAGCAGAGAGCAATAGAGAATGAAATTAAATTGTTGATGATTAATTAAAGGCCGTTGATGAAATACACCCACTTGGAAATAGAAGAAACAATTATATAAACTTGGTTTTGGCTGAAAATGGACAGTTGTAGAGTGGTGAGAGACTGTAGGAGAGTTGACTTGAAGCAGGAAAGAGCTCCTGTGAAAAGAGCCTTGCACCAGACTCAGAGATAACCAGATCCTCTCACATCTGTTGTTCTGACTAGCTGAAGATAAAAATTAACGTAACATATTGAGAATACTTACTGAGTGAGAAAGATTGACAGTGGATTTAGACTACCTGGCACAAGTTAGGGACTAGACTTAAAAACATTTTGTTTCATATTTATGGGGAATGGAACATCGAAATAACAATTATTTCATAATTGTTCTTTTTCTGACTAAAAACATTTTATTATTCAATTCAGTGTTGTATTTTTTTGTTCTCTGGACTTCAACTTAATTTTTTATCATTGAATGATCAGTATTTCGACTTTCGATGTAAACACTGAATCCAGCTGTCTGGATCAAAAATTCACTACATGGACAGATGACTTATTCAGCTGAGATTTGATCTCACACCTGGGAAGGTCAGATGTCGAGTGAACGGCTGGGTAACATTTATATGGTATTAAGTATTCCAATTTAATTTATACACAATTACAAGGATTAAAGTAACTGTTCCAATCTAATAATAATCATTTGTTTGCACACAATTATATGGTTTCAAGTAACTAATAATAATCCTATGATAAGCTATCATTGCTTCATGTGACTATTCTTAATATAAATGATTTGTAGATAGTAATATGCTATCAAGCATTCCTATTCAACACAAATAATTTTCAAACAGATCTATTTGACTCATAGATGAGACCCTAACAAGCACTACCACTCTGCATTAGAGTGGACCTGGGAGTAATGGCAATGAAGGAGTACTCCACACACTCTCCGTAGCTTCAGGACTGGAGCACTACCACTGAATCTATTTAGCATTAAAACCAGGGCACACAATTTGGAGAGGGATTTGTACCCTTCAGCTGAAGATGCAGTCAACATATTCTAAGCCCCACTGACAAGGTGCCCAAATTCAAGAATGGCCATCACACCTCATCTTGTAATGATTGCAACATCAAGTTGGTTGTTTGTTCGAGTTATATGGCATATCAACCTTTGTAGGTTATTTAATGCCAAATCCATTTTTATTCAAATAAACAGTTCTATTTCAAACAATTCAGTTTAGCAAGAGTACAGTTTGTCAAAAACATTTCTATTTCAAGCTATTCAGTTTAGTCAAACAGTTCTAATTCAAACAATTCAGTTTTGAGAATCAATTTTTATTTATTGCGGACTTTTTGTCCTCATCTTAATAGTTTTTTGTGTTGTTTCTTCTTTCACTACGTTTTGGCCAAATTTCACCTCTGGCCTTCTTCGGGTGATTTCCCGCGACCTCAGATAGGAATGATGAGTCTTATAACCGTATCACCAGTAATTACTGCCTTCCATAGTTGTTGTCTATCGCACCACGTTTTTGACCAAGTAAACCTCTGGCCGGCTTGGGTAGAATTTGAAACCGCTATCTTCTGACAATGCTCACCCGGAACCGTAGAGACTCAACACCTCTATCCGCTGCGCCACGGGCCCCGAAACGTAGTGAAAGAAAAAAAACAACACAAAAAACTACCAAGATGAGGACAAAAAGTCCGCAATAAATAAAAATTAATTCTCAGATTAAGAAGCCTCATCTCAAAATGATTCCAATTAAAGACAATTCAGTTTTTTATAAGTATAGTTTTTGTCCACACAGTTAAATGTCAGAACAGTTCTATTTCCAAGAATTCAGTTTAGCATAAGTACAGTTTCAATGTCAAAAACAGTTGTATTTCAAACAATTCAGTTTGGCATAAGTATGCAGTTTACATATCAAAACAGTTCTATTACAAGCAGTTCAGTTTAGCATAAGTACACATTTTAGTTCATTTTGACCCATAGATAGGACCCTATCAAGTGCAACCACTCCAGGCCAGAGTGGACCTGGGAGTAATGGCAGTGAAGGGGTGCTTCACATTCCCCAAAGCTCCAGCATTACTGGAACCTTACCATCAGATTGTTTAGTGTCATATCTAGGACACTCTTTGGAGGGGTCTTACAACTCTGCAAAGATGCAGTTCGTATATTCTAAAGCCTCAGCTGACTGGGACAAGTTGTGACACCAAGCAATACCTGTGTCTGAAGCCTTATCTTTTCTGTGGAAAGATTGTGCATAAAGTCAATACCACTGACAAAGATTCAATAATAAGTATCCAAAAAGAGCCAACCTGTATCATCAGATATTATTGAAACCACAAGGGTTTTTTTTTAATAATTGAGGAAAAAAAAAAAAAAATGGTATTCTTCTAGATGGTTTGGTTTTTATAATATCAACCCTTGTGGGTTATTTAATGCTAAATCCTCTTTATACATATTGTATATCATTTGTAAATGCAGTTTTTAGATAACATTTTTATACGAGCCAATGCTTATTTGTTTGCATACAGTTAAATGGTTATACATATGTAAATCAATACTTTATCCGTAGTCTTATTCTTAAATGAGTCAGAGCTAATTTGTTGGCACAAGTATTACTATTGTTTGCACACAGTTAAATGGTTCCAAATACTCTAACATGAATAGTTCTATTTAGTATTAATCATTTCTTTGCACTCGCATAAATGGTTTCAAATATTGCTATCTAACAGTTTTATTTGCACACAGTTAAATACCTTCAAGCACTGCTATCTAACACTAAAAATTCAATATCGGTGCATAGTTAAAGAGTTTCAAGTATTGCTAATCAACACTAATAATTCTATTCAACATTATGCATTTGTTAGCACATTGTTAATGGTTCCAAATATTTCTATGTATCACTAACGATTGAAAATGTCATTTGTTTACACAGAGTTAAATGTTCAAACAGTTCTATTTCTAACAATTCAATTTAGCATAAGTCATCTGTTTGCACACAGGTTAAATATCAAACAGTTTTATTAGACCAATAGGACCCTATCAGGTGCTACAACTAGGGGTCTGTCCCATTCAGTTTTATATCAGTGTCTTTCTCGTAGATGGATGATTTATCAAAGTCTTGGCATCTGTCAAGGCCTGTGAGCTAGATGACTGTTGACCCTAACAGACTGTCCACTCTGTCTTTGCACAGGTCTTATTTTTCATCTTGCCAAGTGTCAAGCCACCCTCCTCAAAAAGCATGTACAATGGGGAAAACAGTTTAGTTAATGATCACTTGACCGTATGGCAGCTAGTAATAGCACCAGTTGCATTCAGATGACCTAAACATATACGATAAGTATATTCGTTTCCAATAATTAAAAGATAACCCAAATAGGCATTGGATATTTGCTAAAGGTTATTCTTCTCTCCATTGGTATGTTAATCTTCTCATTAAAAAGAAAAAATTCCCTAAAGCGGCAATTATATATCTGACTTCAATTGAAGCATTATATATTTTGATCGTATCAGAATTTTTATAATTCAATGAAGAACCGATAACTTACTAGAAACAAAACAGCTACGACAAACTCTGAATTCATTTGGACAGAGTGCTATTTTACTACACACTGTAAACCCAATATTGCTAATTTCATACTAATAATAAAATACTTTCTTTTGATAGCTAGCTTTAACCAAATATGTCTGCATCCTAGAAGAGAGTTTGAATAAGTTTTATAGTTGATTCTTTTTTCTTTTTCTGTGAGCTTGAGCACAGGGTATCTGAGGGCTATGGGGGCTAAAAATTCAAAACTTCTTCACATGTTTTAACAATTAAATTTATTGGTTTCATTTGGATAAATCATTTTTAGTTTTGTGAATTTTACATATACAAGGATTTAATATTTGGTTTAGTTTTTTTTTTGTGTTTAATGTCATATCAACCTTCATAGGTCATTTAATGCCAAAGCCATTTTTGTAGGACAGTAGTGGTACTATTTAACCCATAGCTGGATGTATAAGGGGGTTCATACTTTTCCCAAGGGTATTAGTCCATAAGTGAATGCAATCGTGTGACTGAAGTTTGAACTCACTTATCACGTCATAGTCCATTATGTTAGCCACCAGCGGATTTAAAACACCTTTGAAATACTGAAACCAAGATTAAAAAATTTAAAAAAAAAAAATTTTTTTTTTACATCAATGACAAATCATGAAAATATTAAACTAGTTGTCTTAGTAGATTGCTATTTTCTGTTTAAGCCACTTGTATACAAATTAATTCTATGTTAATCTGTTTCATTTGACCTTGACAAACAGGTAGAGATGTCCAGTGCTCTAATTACCTTTATGATAAAGATTTGCCAACAGCATGGATTCCCTTGACTTTCTCACCATCTGACATGCTTGGTAAATCATCTACATGGCACCCACTATCTGCACAAAGTTTAGAAATTTAGGTTTTTGCTGGCAGGCCAACATGAGTATGTATGTGTAGGTGTCCATTACTTATGAGTTAATGCTCAGCATGTCTTGCTGGTCTTACTTGGATGATTTGAAAGATGGGAGGTAAGTGGATGCACAGCTGATGCAGCATCCTTTTGTAGTTCCCATCTAGCTTTTTCTCCAATCATTTCATAAGAGTCCAAGTGGTGCAACCATACAGTTGTACTGACATAGCTACTGCTTGAAAGTTTTATTTCATGAAGAAAAAAAAAAAAAAAAGAGTTATAAGACAGTAGAAAAGGTCTTTATCAAAGTTAATCTTTTTAAAAATTTACTTTTTACCTTTGTTAATATTAACAACACACACAAACTACATAAGTGGTTAGAGTTTAATTTTGATTCATTTAAAGCTGCTTTAATTTTGCTAAGATTTTTTCCTTTCAACTAAAGACTAAATACAAGCAAGATTGAATCTGTTTTTAACTGTCGAAATTTGGTATAATAAATTAGGCCACTTAGTGGTGTAACGATTACCAAGTTAAAACTTGCTGACCACTTACTAAATGCCCTTTACTTGTGGCTTTGGGCCAAATTTAAGTGATGCTTAGTTTTTGGGTACCTAACATGGTTGGCAAATCTCACTAAGTGCCCCATATTTTCATGCTTGTCCCATAATTAATCTAAACTATGTTTGGTAAATAATTATTTGGTTTATAAAGTAAAATAAAAATTTATTTTTAACATTAATTTTATTGAACATTTACTATTTTGCTCCATTATTTTCTGCTACAATTCCATCTTCCCTGGGTTTTTTTTTTTTTCACAGCAGAAAAAAAAAAAAAAAAAAAAATCAGAAACTGCTAGATGCTTTTTGCAGTCTTTTAGTTATTAGAATTTTTTTTTTCTGTAAGTGAATTCTGTAAAAACCAGAATAACTGGTCATCTGAGATGAAACATCTACTGAATGAGTTAAAACTTGCCAGCCAAGTAAAAACAATTTTTGCCTGGTCACCAAAGAAACATGTTCACTAGCATTATCTTGCTGGAATATTACAGTGTCTCTTAACCAAATCTAGACACTTTTCATTGATTTTGGGTGATCTAATTGGGAGCTGTACTTGTTCGAATGGAGGTGCCTGTGGTGTAATGGTTATCATTGTAGAAAATAGACACGGTGACATGAGTTCAAATCCTGGACGAGGCTGACTGCATTTCACATAGCACTAATATCCTTAGGAAAGGCATGAATCAGATTATTCTCCATCCATCAATGGGTAAATAGGACAGACAGCGTTCTTTAGCCTCAGTTAGGCAACTAGTCTAAGAGAAGGAAAACCAAATTAAAACCTGTTAAACTCTGCTTGAAAATTGATCTTGTGTCACATCCTGCCCATGCAGAGAGGTTGGTAAATACATGCTTGTTCAAATCAGTCATTTGGTTTTCCTAAAGAAACTCTTAATAGAGAAATCCTTTCTAACTTTTGGCACAGTTAATGGTGGTTCATTTTGCTTATACCCTTTCATATTATGAAGTATCCAATTTTCATCACCAATCAAAATTTGTTAAAAATAGAAAAAAAAAAAAAAAAAGGAGTAGCAACACTTAAATACAGCTCAGTCATCATACCCTTATTTTTGTCTAAGTCAAACATCAAAACAACTAAAATAACCATGCCACTAAAAATGATTTTTAATATCTGATTTAGATATTTTGATTATGTTTAAAATCTGTCCTAATATGAATCTATTCTTGATCCAGTGAATTATACATATTATAATATAATCAGGGCATTATTAGTATTTCAAACTCATAAGAATAGCTACAAACAATATTTTAGTCTCATTACAGAAAGAGAATTTCAAATTCATAAAACAAAAATCACATGTTGATAGTTATATAAACTGTTCTATGTGACCTAAGTTTTATTTAGTACAGCCTTACAGTTCTGTCTGATGCTTAAAGACCAGGACATGGTTGAATACAAATGATCTTTTTTATGTGAAGAAAGGAAAGAAAGACAAAAATTTGTGTGCATGGTTACATAAATATATTAAAGTTAACTCTAATTCTCTCCAAAAGAGAAAAAAGATATTTAAATCCCAAAAGGAAATGGAATGATGATCATTATTTAAATGGTTATTAAAGAAAATAAAAACAGAGTAGAGACTTAAAAAAAAAAAAAAAAAAAAAAAAAAAAGAAAAGAACAAAAAAGTTTGCTTCTCAGCTTTCTATTAAACAGTGGCTATATTCATATGCCCTATGAGAAAAAAATAATTTACAAGACTGCAGTTAATTGCATAATCACTGTAATTCACTTGCATAAGGGGGGGATCAAACAGTGACCAACACAGATTTTTCTTATAAGAACGGTTGAAAACACAATAGGTTTATTTTAAATGCAGTATAATGCTAAAATGATTTACTATTAATAAAAACCGAGTAGTCCTAAAACAGATATAAGTTAGCATTTAAAAAAATTGATACAACATATGTGGTGCATTCAATAAGTTTCCAGACTTTTTTTGTACAGGCATTTAAAATTGTCATAGACTCTTGAAAATTCAGTATGTTATTGCTATACATCTTATGAGATGATTTCAGGTTCAAATCAACAGCTACAGCAGGAATTGGAATACACCCTACTAAAGCCTGATTGTCAAAGCTAGTGAATTTCAAAAATGCAATCAGACACTTTAGAAGAACGATATGCAATAAAATTCTGTTTTAAACTTGGAAAAAATGCCACAGAAACATATGGAATGCTTCAGACTGCTTTTGGAGCATCTTGCATGAATCGAGCATCAGTTTTTGAGTGGCATAAGAGATTCAAGGAAGGCTCAGTGGCATTTCCACCAGGACAATGCACCAGTCCACAACTTCATACTTGTCACAGACTATTTGACCAAGATGGGTGTCAAGACAGTTCCTCAGCCTCCCTATAGTCCAGACCTTGCTTCCTGTGACTTTTGGTTATTCCCTCAGCTCAGAGGCTGTCGTTATGAGACAATTTAGGAGATGAAAGAGGCTGTGACGAAGGTCATTGACATGCTCATACAAGGACTTCCATGGGGCTTTCCAGAAGTTGTTGGAATGGTACAAGTGCATTGCAGCCAGAGGAGATTATTTCGAAGGGGACTAGAGTTTCATGTGTGTACTATCAATAAAAGTGCCCATTTGAAAAAAGTCTGGAAACTTATTTAATGATCCTTGTATTTTATAAAGCAATATTAATGAAAAATGGTTTAAGACAAAATTCATCCTTTCAAAAACTATTGAAGATATAATCTATTTTCTATTTGAGATTGAACCTCAAATCTCTCAGCTGGTTTTATGACTCAAGAAAGCTTTACATTATGAACTTATGGATTTAAATAAACACAAACATTTAGAGATAAGTGCTTAGGATGTATTACGATGTACTACCTTAATCTCAAACTTTAAACAATTAAATTCAACACAAAAAGAAAATGCATGATAAAAATATGTGACAGCAGGCAGTTTTCATTTATATCTTATAAGCTAGTCAGTTTATATACAACTAGATGGATCAATTTTAATGGCATGTCAATCTGTTTAGAGTTATTCTATGCCTAAAAGTTAGTGAATCGCATACATTGTATGTTGATATTTACATTTCTTGTATAGTTGGTTTAACAGATCTTTTTTGGCACAGAGTTAGATAATATCAGGTTTTCCTTTCTAATATTAATAATTTTCAAATGGATCTATTTGACACAGATGCATAAATGGAACCCTAACAGGTACTGCTACCCAGGGTCAGAGTAGATCAGAGAGTAAAGGCAATAGAGATACTCCATACACCCCAGAGTTCCAAAATTGGAGTCTCACCATCAAATGCAGCTTAGAATCATAACCAGGCCACATTTTTTTTTTCTTTTTTGAAGTTACCCATCTGCAGAGGATACAGTCAGTGTATTTTACACTATGCCAACAGGACAGATATAGAGCATGATTTGGAGTGGGTTATATTTACAGCCCATTGACATAATGTTTAGAAAGTGTGCCATCATCAAAGAGACTGAGGTTAATTCCCAGGTCTAGACATACCAAAGACTATTAAAAAAAAAAAAAAAAAAAGAGACTTGATGCATCCTTGCTTAACACTCAGCATTATAAGGTACACATCAAGTGAAGCAATCCAAGGAAAAGGAGTAGCACTCTCCCTTACATCTCTGTGTAGTAGCTATTGAAAAGGGAGCCTTTGGGTCACCTTTGACTATGGTCAGCCAACTTTCTTATATTTCCTAAACAACCAAATGGATAAGATTGAAACAATAAAACAGAATTCAGAATGCACAAGGTGTGAGAAGGTTTTATATTAACAGCTAATTTTTTGTAAAAGAACCAACAAAACTTGTCTCAACCTGTTCAAGTTTTATGTCTATGCACATCAAAAAAGTTTAGGTTTTCAAATTGAGGTTTAATATTTCAAATTTTAGCAAGATGTATAGATTAAGTCCTTATCACAAAAAATAAAACATTACTGTATATGATATGGTGTGTTAATTGACTATGCATGGACACATGAATACATTGGCTAAGGGATAGCCAATCATCAACCAAGGACAGGACAATGAGAACTGAGTCATTATTTTGAGAATAAAAATAGTATCCCAACACTTCCAAATGATGTTACTATAAATCAAGATGGGCCAACAGCAAACTCTTGCCTTTCATCCCTATTGGTCATTGATCTTGGCAGGTCCTCCAGACGGCATCAAATGTAAGTTTTAGCTGGTCGGCCAACATTGGTGTGTCCATGTGTAGGAGTCCATAGGAGAACATTACTCATGGGTTCGTCTTTACTTCTCCAGCAGTGCTCAGCATGTCTTACTCATCTTACTTGGTCAGTTTGAAAGATGGGAGGTAAGTGGCTGTACAACTGCTGTTTTGGTTGATTGGATTTTATGGGATATTAACCTTTGTAGGTTATTTAATGCTAAATCCTCTTTAATATATATTAAACACTGATATCTACTAGATCATTGTCTTGTTGAACAACTCAACGGTGGTAACTTGGAGTCTTATACCTAATGTCATTCATTCGGCCTCTTCAATTGGAAGAATAAATCAGTTAATGACAGTTTTGGTTCGTTTTAATGGCATGTCAACCTTCATGGTATATTTAATGTCAAAACAATCCTTGTAGAAAAACAGTAATGGTATTATTTAATCCATAGCTAAGGAGTAAAGGAGTTCATGCCTTTCCCAAGGGTATTAGTTCAAAAGTCAATATAATAGTGCAACTAGAATTTCAACTTGCTTATTATAATGTTGCAGTTTAACAGATGATGATTCATTTCTTATCTTTTAAAGTCAGAGAAAAACGTTTATATCATGATAAAAATCGATCAAATGGCAACATCAGCTAATAAACGAAAAATTGCAAAACTTTTTCATACTACATAAATGCCAAATTATTTAAGAAATCCAATTCTTTTTCAATACACAATTTTGTTGTTACATAAATTAATCAAAATAGAAGTAATAAATGGTACCAAATATATTCAAATTATTAAAAAAAAAAAATTAAAATAAAAAAATAAATAAATAAAGTACTTATATATACATACATACACACACTATTTTCTCATGATTTTATAAGTGTGATTGCCAATTCAGGAAATTTTTGAAGGTATAAAAAACCCTTGGTTTTTAAAGCTTGAAGAAAAAAAAAAAAAGATGGCGGTTATCATAGCCCCCCTCTGATTTTGAAGAGAAAAATATATATGCATAAAGTAATTAGATATATTATGGACATTTTGGCATCACTGAAAGAGTTTAATCTTAACTGGATCATCCACATCACATATCTCAGATAATCTGATTTCTATCCAGTAATATATTTCTTTTTAAACAGCATCAAGATGGAAGAATGATACATTTCTTTTTAATGTAATTCAAATTATCCTTAGGAATTTGGAAATTGAGCAACTGAAATATCTCCCCCACCCACCCACACACACAAATCAAAAAAAAAAAAAAAAGAATAAAAAATCTCACTTGTATATCACAGATCTCTCTACTGAATTTTAGATTGACTTCAAACAATGATAAAAATAATGAATATTCAAAGTTAAACTTCTTTTCTCCAAGAATAGAATACTTGGTTCTGACATTTTCATGCAAACATTTCCTTATAAAAATAAAATTGATTCCTAGGCATTTTGACATTAATTTTAGGCATTTTGACATATTCAACTAACACAAAAGTTGAGTGAGAAACAGAATATATTTTCATTCAAAATACCCCTATAAAAATTATACTTTTATTCATAGAATATAGTTATTTCCTAAAGGAGAAATTTTAAATGTTAATGCATCATGAAATTATTTAACCATATAATAGTTCCCTGTTTGATGGCACAAACAGACAAGTAAAAGAAAATGATTGTCCCTTCATACCAACAAACAGGAGATGACAGTGAAAACTTATTGGCTACTGCCATTGCAAAGGGACCAAAACCTTTGTTTCTTTTTTTCCTTAGATTTTACCAAAGAGTTCCTGCCCCTATGAAAAACTTAAAAATAAGAGACACTGCTTCAATTATTTAAACAGTTATGCATACATTTGAGTGTTTCAACATAAAATTGCTGACTATTTTAAAAACAAACATTTTTAATTACTTTTCAGTAATGTATTGAATATTCTGTAAAGAAAAAAAAAATCATTTTCATACATTAATTTATACATTTTTAAAGACAAATATAGAAAGCATTTCTACTCAAGGTTTTTACATTTTATTCTTTAGTGCAATTTCAAACTGGGCCATAATGAGATTGAAGCTGCGAGGAATACAAATTTCACAATGTTGTTAGTGAAGGAAAACTAAGATTTTGGTTTCTAAAGTTTGTGAGAGACAGATCAACTAAAACTAAGTGATTAACATTTAAAGCTTGTGATAGAAAATGATCAGAAAACCTCAGTCAGAGAATTCACAAAATACAATGTATCATCTGTACTAATTTGAAACAATTTAAATGATTAAAAATGCCCCCAGCAATAATTTTTTTAAAAAATTTGAATTTAGAAAAATGTTTTTTCCCTTAACCTTTGAGTAGCCAAGAAGAATATACACCAAATATTAATTTTTAATAAAGACCAGTGAAAATCTAGAATAATGTCTTTATTTCCAACTGATTGACTGATTTTAATGGCATATCAACCTGTTTAGGGTTATTTTATGCCTAGAGGTAAGGAAATTGTATTCATTGTATGTCTATATTTACATTTTTGTGTAGTTGTTTCTGAAGATAGCTTATCGATAGCTGTCCATACCTTCGTTAGCCGCGTGTCGATGTCTTTTTCGACATAGAGCAGCTATGTGAGGATAAGGGATGTAGCCCTGAGGACCAGCTCGAGGCGATGAACGATAGGGAGAAGTGGCGAGAGAGGGTCAAGGATATCCGTGCTAGCGACATGACACGATGATGTTTCTGAAGAGTTTTTGTTTCTTTGTTTGCATATGGTCCTATCACATCCAAATAATTCTTAAACAGATTTATTTGGCTCATAAATGAGACCTTAATAGGTATTACTGCTTCAAGTCACAGTGGAGCTAGGAGTAATAGCAATGATAGGATACACCAGACTCCCTACATCTGGAGCCTAACCATCAGATGTAGTTTAGCATCATACCCATGACACTTCAATACAGTCAGTATATTCTAAGCCTCACCAGCAGGGTTACGTTTATTTTTGAAAGGAAAACATTTACTTTCAGAGGATCCTTTTACTCAAACTAATTCACAAACTGTTGTTTTCATATAGTAACCATATTCAGTTATCTATGATTTTTGTACTTGATATTGTTGTTATAGGTATCTTATATATATATATACACATATACTTGAGAGGTGGGAAAGGAAACACACTAAAATGCTAAGAACATCAAGTGTGGAAAGCATTTTCAAAATTACTAACTTTAAAAGCTAAACATTATTGTCTTTGAGCAAGACTACTTAAAAATTATCTTGTACCTTGCCTATTCTTTGTTTGGTTACATCATAGATTTTTATAAACCTGTCTAGGTAAATATTATTTTGAGCAGGAATATCAGAAGTAGCATGTGTGTGGGGGGGAGGAAAGAAACAAAGAAAAGAACGATGGTAATAAATGCTATTACTTGCATAAACAGTATAAAGGTGTTTGATATTTAACTTACCTTTTACATACATGTTTTAATAATTTTTCAAAAAATATCATTGTTAAGGATACACAGTAACCACTAATTTCATGGCTGATTTAAAACCATTAAGAAAATTTTTATTCATAAGTTCTCATGATAGCTAGAAGAAAATTATATACTATCATAGCTTATTCTGTAATCCAGGTTAAAACACGGTAGGGATAAGCCAAACTTTTTTAGACCTTATTTTTCTAATGCAGGTAATCAGTGGGAAGCGAGCCAAGCTTTGATCTTACAGAGCTTTTAACCTAGACTACTACAATAGAGGAGAGATAAAATATTTCTAATATCTGTATAAATCATTCCTATAAAATGAGATCCCTCAAAAGATGACGCTACAAAATAGAGCTTGTCTTGCACAAAATTTGAGATTTTTTAAAAATGTAAGTCTACTTAAACAATATTTTCACTTTTTCCATGAATGATATACTGATAATTTATGCATATCAAATCATTGAAAAATCTTTTGGGCCGAACTATTTATTGCATACTAAAATTTGATTGAAACTCTAATCTGTTATTTAAGTAGTGATAGAAAAAAAAAGTGGGGGGGGAGCAAAATGGTAACAGTTAAAATTTGGGTAATGAAATAGATAATTGTTTGCAATTAAGAAAAAAAAGACTTTTTTGGCATGAATATAAGACTAATGTTTTACTTTTTCTTGTGTTGATTGAATGAAAGAATAAAAAAAACCGTCATAAAAATGTATAATATATATCATACATTTTTTATGACCGTTTATATATATATATATATATATATATCTCAGGTGATTTATATTATAGCCATCCATACAAAATAAATTGGACTTTTATTAATTTACTTCCAGTAATGAAGTCAAAGATAAAATTATCACAACACTACTATATATACTCATGTATCATGCAACTTTCTGAGACTTAAGTTTTAGTCTAATATTAGGCAGTAACACCATTCACAAGATCCAAACTTTGTGTGCATTGATAGTTGGTCAAAGATAGGCCTAGGCTAACTGGTATATCTACAATTTCCAGCTGCAAAAGTTGACAAATAGTCAAGTTTCATATAAAATAGATATAATGCTATTATAAGTATCGTTTTACTTACTGTATCCAATTATATGATTGATTTTATTTTCTTATTATCTAATTATAAGATTAGTAATGGTTTTAAAAGACTATCAATGAAAACCAACCAGCTCTGATAGTCACCGACCCAAACTGAACATAAACAAAACCTTTGTTCTATTCCAATATCATCATTCCCAAAAGAAACCAGTTGAAGAGAAAATATATTTCCACAAAAATGTGTCTTAGCTTACCAAAAATGGAACTTGCACAATACACGACCTATAATGAAATTATTTTTAGGAGACCAAGTTTGATGAATTGTATGAGATTACTTGATACTCGAGTATATACAGCATTTAAATTCAAATTTTACATTTACAAATTCACCTGGTATTCAATAAAACTATTTAAAAAAATAATCCAGTTAAAATGTTTTTGTTTTCTATTGTTATTGTATTAAAATTTCAAATAAATATATAGGATTTACATACAAGGAAAAGTCATAACATATCTAATATGAAAGTTTTACTCTTAATTCAACTGTTTTGAACAGCTGAGATAAGTTTTAATCAGTGAACAAGATGTACTGAACTAAGAAAGCTTTTATATCAAATTTGAATACTTTCAACAAGAATCTGCAAGGGAAAAAATTCTCTTGTATTCAAATGTTTATATATTCTAACATTTTAATAATTAGAAAGAGTTGGTTAGATAAAAGGTTATTGGCAGTTGTAGAAAAATCCAAAGTGTGATAATTTAAGTTCATTAAAAGATTGAGAAAAGCATGCTTTATTTTTAATTTGTTTTATATGAAGATTTATCAGTTATTAATTCTTTCTTGTATTTTTCTTTTTATCAAAACTCATTTGAGTCATTATTTCTATGACACTAACCATCAAAGACAACAGTAATGGATAAACTTTTTGCAAGACTCAAATTTATATCCACTTATCTTGATGAAGTTGGATTATCAATACCAGCTGTATTACCAACTGCACCATAAGACCAACCGGTATTCAAGTTACTAACTGCAGTATAAGGCCAACTGATATTGACGTCAAAGAAAATATGAATTCAAGTTTCAAAGTGAGACTATCCTTTACCATTTGTCTTTGATACACATTCTTCATTGTCATAGAAACAACAACATAGGTAAGTTGCAATAAAAACAAAAACAAATGAAAATAGAAAAAATAAAGAAAATTCTAATAAAAACAATAAAAGCATGCTTTTAATAAATAGTAAAGTTGCTGTAAGCAAAAGATTACTTAAATTATTTACTTAAAAAAATTCTTGGTTGCAGCTGTTGCTTTTGTTAGAACACAGGCAGAATCAGAAACAATACCAAATTAAGAAAATAAAAATCAATTATCAGTATCACAATGTTTCTGTTAGAATTGACAGGCTAAAAACATGCTTTGTATAATAAATAAATAAATAAAAAAAAACAAGAAAAAAGATTTAGAGTATATGTTTTACAAGGTTTGATTTCTAAGTCTCTCAATCCAAGAATAAGATTAAAGCAAACAAAAATGCTAAAATTATAGGAATGTGTGTGTGTATATATATATATATATATATATATATACACACACTAACTCTTGCAAAATTGATCCAAAAGGTTCTTATTTAAAATTAATATGAAATATGGAAAAAAATTAGAATATATATTTAAATATAAAAACATAACATGAATTTATCAATAGAAATTTGATTTTAATGGCATGCCAACCAGTCTAGGGTTATTTTATGCCTATGGAATTATGTTCCCAATACATTCATATTCACATTTTTTATTAAGAGTTTTTTTGCACATGGTCTTGTCAAATATGAATAAATTTCAAAAATTTATTTAACCCATAAATGAGACCTTCACAGTTATTAACAGTGTGAACTTGGGAGTAATGGCAAGAAGAGGTACTCTGCAATAGAAATTGAAAATTCAGTTCTCAATTACTGAAAAGTATGAGAAATATTAAAATGAAATGTTGAATAGAAATTGGTAACAAAGCATCAGGAATGGTTAACATTTCAAGTAAAAACCCGAACTTTAATTTTTGTTATTAGCATTAAATCACTGTCTGACCTTTGTAAAAGACAATACATTCATGTACTTCCAAAATTTAAGGTTTGGTTTGGTTTCTTTGTTTAATGGCATATCAACCTTTGTAGGTTATTTAATGCCAAAGCCATTCTCCTAGAAGAATAGTGGTGGTACTATTTAACCCATAGCTGGGAGGATAAGGGGGTTCATACCTTTCCCAAGGGTATTTGCCCGAAAGTGAATGTAATAGCGCGATTGGAGTACGAACTCGCGTACTATGATTCCGTAGTCCATCGCTTTAACAATTACACCATGAGGACACCCCCTTCAAAATTTAAGTCCACACAATATAAACATATGCATGCAAAGCAAATATACAAGAAATCTAAAACTTGTTTAGATCCCTGCACAAATTAAAACTATTCAAAAAAGTTAGAAAAATACCTTTCTATTTAAAAGCCCAGTTGGTTGGGTTGAAAATACACTGACTCTCTCAACAAGGGTCATGGAAATGACACCAAGCCATTTGATGGTAAGACTCCAGTCCTGGAGCTTCGGGGACTGTGGAGTACCTCTTCATTGCCATTATTCCCAGGCCTACTCTGATCGAAATTGGTAGTATCTGTCAAGGTTCCATCTATGGGTCAAATAGAAATATTTACCCATTTTCTATACATGAAATTATTTTACTGTGCACAAATAAAACTATTAGTGTTAATGATTTCAAGTATTGCTATCTAATACTAATAGTTTTATTTGCATACAGTCAAATAGTTTCAAGTATCGCTATGTGCAAACAAGTGAGCTCTGGCTCCTTTAAGAATTGTTACCTACTAACTATTCATTTACAAATCATATATAAAAATAAACATGGTTTGGCATTGAATAACCTACAAGGGTTGATATGCAATACACAACAACCAACCCACCCATCATTTATCTAAATGATTTGCAAATTTGGTGGCAGTGATATAAACAGTTAACAGTGGCAAAAAATGGAATCAATGTGTCGTATTCGTAATTCCAACCGATGCTACTTGAACCCATGGGGAAAGGCAAAAATCCACATCCTACCACTCGTTATGAATAAAACAGTCAGGCAAACTGGGTTATCAAGCCTTGCTGGCAAATAATCTTGGAAAAGGAGAATTCAATTCAAAACCAGTAGACCAGCAGTGGATAACAATTACTCAAGAAAACAATGGAAATGAAATTGGCAGATTATTCAGAAATTCAACTAAATCAATTTCATAGAACCTTTAATGTTTTCAGTCATGATTCCACTGTTCTATCTTTTACATTTTAATCCAAAAATACATGCACAAAAATCCAATTCATAAACAGTGAAGCAAAGAATGGACTGGTGTTAATATTCAGATTCTATATCCAACAAGGTTTATCAGTATTCAAATATCAACAGGTGATTATGAATCTTTTAGCTTCACCCACAAACAATAACAATCATATGATTGATTTTAATAGTATGTAAACCTATCTGGGGTTATTTTATGCCTCGAGGTTTGGGAATTTTTTCCTAAGTTTATTTTTTCAATATTTGTCAAAGAATATTTTCTAATAATTATGTTGTGCGGTACTGATCCTGTTCATATTTATAATTTTTGGTATAATCAATTCTATTTCTTTCAAAAAGAACAAAACGCCAAATTTTCAAACAGGTACTTCATATTGTTTGTGTTTAAGAAATGTTGTCTAATAAGAGCTTTTATTTTATTGGACAGATTAAATTTCCATATGATTGATAACCAATCAATAACTGTCTATACCTTTGCTAGGCATGTGTTGACATCAATTTCAGTAGATGAGATATTGCAGCCAGGGTATGTGAACTGCTAATTTGTAGTTTTACTTGCATTCACGTGGAGGCTAATGCCTTCTGCTGCTTGCTTATAAGCTAAGCAGTAGGGATTCAGCTTGGGCAGGTGCATTTGCAAGAAGTTTTCCAAGCTGTGGCAATACTACTATATGGATACACCACATGAACACTAACAAAATGCATGGATAAAAAGCTTGATGGGAACTACACAAGAATACATACTACTGCTGTTTTGAACAAATCCTTGAAGCAACACCCCACAATACAGCTGATGTATGGCCACTTACTTCCCATCTCAAAAATCAAAGCAAGACATGTAAGACACTGCTGGAGAAGAAATGTTCTTCTATGGACCCCTACACATGAACACACCAGTGTTGACCAACCAGCAAGAACTTACTTAAATCAGTTCTGTGCAGATACTGAATATAGTCCGGTGGACCTGCTAGGAGTGATAGATAATAGGGATGGATGAGAGGGAGAGGGAAATCCATGCTGTTAGCATGGTTTAATGATGATGAGAGCTAAAATTCCGCATTCTATAAGAAAATATTTAACAGGATAGAGTGTTTGACTTATGCTTGTTCCTCTAGTTTGAATATAAAGAAGTGAGTAAATCTTGTGTGACCAGTGTGCAATTGGGATAGTAAGTAAAAGTAAAGTTGGTGACGGTAGTTGAGGGTGACCTGATGGATCACTTTTCAATAGCTGCTATGCAGAGGTGTAGGGGAGGGCACTATTCCATTGCCTGGATTGCTCTACTTAACCCTTAATCTGTACCTTATATAATGCTGAGTTTTAAGCAAAGAGGAATCAAGTACCATTTTTTGAGTCTTTGATATGACTTGACATAAGATTGAACCCCGGTCTCCCAGACCATTGGCGAACACTCTAACCATAATGCCAATTGCCTGGTCATTTCCTTAAGCACTTTCTGAAAGCTAATTTCTATTCTCCTAGTGTGGGTTTTATCAGGAAAAGTTGGTGTATTTTTTATTTTATTTCGATACTATTAATAAGATTCATAATGAATTTCTTTTCAATAATCAAAACAATTATGTAATCTATTGTAATAATTGTCCATCATAGATTCAACTATATAAAAAAACATTTTTTTCAGATAAAAGTTATGTAGGATATAATGGAAAAAAAAAAAATTTTTGATTTTAGGGTCAATTCTAAATGGTCTGAAAGGTCATTTCTAATAATAATAATAAATATAATGCAAGCAATTTTAGTTCAAATCTCTCCAAGTAATTAATTGATTTAATTAGTTATTTTATTGGTTTAAAAATTGGTAAAAGAAAAAAAAATATTTCAAACAGATTTATTTCTCAATTTAAAAAAAAAATAGGAAACATTCCAAGTTCAGGCATCATAATCAGAATTAAAAAAATTTTAACTTTCTAAAAAAAGAAGGGGAGGGGGAAGGGGGCCTGTTTACCCCCTTTCCATGAATAATGCACAAAATAAATTATTGCAAATGCCACAATTGCAAGAAAGGACGACACAAAGCCATAAAGCATCTGAGTCACTAGGTTTGAGATATGCAGATGTTTACAAACAACCACTGAAATGTGTAGAAAGTAATAAACCTCAGCTAAAGCCAACTTATAGTGCACAGACCTGGATATATCATCCAAAGAAAATAAGAGAGAGACGAAAAATAGGCAACTGATAAAATGCAGAGCAAAAAGGAGTTGGGGAGAATTGTGTGTGTGTGTGTGTATATATATATATATATATATATATATATATATATATATATATATATATATCAATGCCTGAAAATGTTTGAATAATGAGGTGTTTGATAAAAGTGTCTTACCTTTGCTTGAAAGATTGGTTCCTTAGGGTTTACAAAAACCAAATGTAATGAATTTAAGGTCTTTTGCTATCTTAACTCACACCCATCATCTCTCACCAAAATGCAAAATTGGTCTTTGAACAAGATAATTCAATTATCATCAATAACACAAATTATTAATTTTCCATATATAGACATCAACAGTTATGACCAACCGTGCTAAATGCTTCTCCAAAGAAACAAGCTTTTGATGCTTTTGAATGCAATTTTAAGGCAAACATTGATTTTAAGAAGCCAAGCTCTCCAGAAACCTTTGGAAGCAATTCCACATGTGACAAAAAAGCAAAAATGTGTCAGTAAGTATATGTTAAAAGCTTGCAAATAAACTTTCAATGATAAAAAAATTAAATTAAATTCTTGAATTAATCATGTAACAAAATAGTGATTCTTTACACTTCTCTGAATAGCATTCTCTTTGGGTAGTGTTTCTGCCAATCCTATATCTGGATTGATTGGTTTTAATGTTGTGTCAACCTGTTTAGGGCTATTTTATACCTAGAGGTTAGGAAATTGCTTCCATTGTACATTCATATTTACATTTTTGTATAGTTGTTTCTTAAGAGGTTCTTTCTTGTACACAGTTAGGAGATATCAAGTATTCCTATTTTAAACAGATCTATTTAATCCATAGAAGGGACCCTAGCAGGTACTACCACTTTAGATTGGTTTTGTGGCATATCAACATTTATAGTTGATTTAACGCCAAATCCTGTTTATGCATATATTAAGCATATATGATTTGTAAGCAAGTACAGTTCTATTTCTAACAATTCAATTTAATGCAAGTCATTCATTTGGTATTTTTTGACCCATAAATAGGACCCTATCAGGTGCTACCATTCCAGGTCAGAATGAACCTAGGAGCAATGACAATGAAGGTAAATCCTCCACATTCTCCAAATCTCTAAGGCTGGAGTCTCACCATCACATGGTCGAGCATCATATCCAGGACATTTGTTGGGGTGGGGTCTTACTCCTGGGCAGAGATGCAGTTGGTGTATTCTACAGCCCCAGCTACCACTCTGAATCTGAGTAGATTTAGGAGTAATAACAATGAAGGAATACACCACACTCCTCAAAATGAATTGAAGTAAGTTGTATATTATCTATCTACATATTTGAACAATCTTTTCTTTTTTTTTTGAGTAGAAAGGTAAAATCTTTCTGCAGTTCTATCGCTAAGAAAGTTCTGTAAATTTAGGAAAATTTAGAGGGAAGGGATGATGAAATCAAGTTTTCTTTTTAAGGGTGAGAGGAATTATTGTAAAACACTCATTATGTTCCACAAATTTGTGACCTAACATATCTTAAGATTAATGTGTATGAATTTAATTGTATATTCTCCCACGGAAAGGGGGGGGGATCATAATAGCTTCTAATTTTACCAACTCATGTTAAAGGCTATAATCAAAGTTGTATATAATTCAAACTTCACAAATAACAGTTGATATTGAATTAGCTTTCTTAAGAATTTGGATTGAGGAAAAGCTAAAAGCTCCCTTGGCTTCTTTGGGACTAATTAATCATTGTTTTCAATGTGAAACTTATACCTACTTATTGAATAATGTATTTGGTTATTTTGGAAGGGAATTTTGGTTGTATTTAAAAATAGAACAGGGAGAAAAGAGAGTTGTTGCACAAAATGGACAAAGTTTGATCTATAAAGAAGAAGCAAATATTTTATCCTATCTCCCATCCATCACAATTTATTAAATCATCTAGTTTAAAAATAAACTAAGGTTTTGTGCTTAAATGTCCTGTCTTATGTCATTTGACATCACAAAGATCACAGATGAAAATAAAGCTAATAGTAAAAATTACATTTAAGTATTTTACAGATTTTTTTTACGATAAAATTTTTATGGTTACATTAAAAATATTTTACATGTAAAAAATAAATCTTTCAGTTATAAATTTTCTTTATGATATGACAAACATTTTTAAAAAATCAATGATTGTTACAGGATTTAAGTTAAATAGAAGAAATTATGATTTATAAAGAGAGAATTTATTTTTTGTATAACAGAATCGATAACAGGCTTATACTGAAAATTGCTCTGCTATGCAGTAAAGATCGTATTTAAAAATAGAACAGAGAGAAATGATAAGAGTTGTTGCTCGAAATGGACAAAGTTTGATTAAAAAAAAGAAAAAAAAAAGAAATCCCTAAAGAAGCAGCCAAACTTGGTGTTTCTCCCCAATTATGCAAAAAATGGAAGCTAGTTACCAAAGTAGGAATTTATAATAAAAGAGGATAAAATTCCCACTTAATAACAAAGACAAAAAATAAATAACAACAAATGTACAATAGCCAGAAAAAAGTGTTGAGAGCCAACATGCAGAGTGAGTGAAAAAATGTGAGGGAAGACAGAAAGAGAAGAAAAAAAAAACAAAAACATTTTATTTTTTTTTTACCTTCTTCTGCCTCAATTTCAGCTGCACAAATATACAACAATGGAGCAAAATTTTTAAAAAATCTCAAGAAACAAACAGTTATGTGATGCATACATTAATAGATGTGAAGTTCTACACTGTATGTAACAAACATCAACATACTACAGGTATTAGTAAGGACACAGAAAACAGTTGAATTTGAAATGTGAAAGTTATCTCTAAAATAATATGGAACAATGAAAGAGAAACAAACATATAGGCAGATGGCAAGTAAAAAAAAAAGAAAGATATCACAGGGTTAAAAATGTTCAGAGAAATTTCAGAAAAAAAAAAAAAAAAAAAAAAAAAAAAAAAAAATGATGGGAATCAAACTGATAGATTCCCTCAGTTCTTCTTACAAGGCAGCTGCAATATTTCTGGAAGTAGGAAAATTTTTGGTAGATAAGCCTTAAATTGATAAATTTCTTTTTTTTTTTTTTTTTTTTTTTTTTTAACCATCAGTACTTGTTAATTATATGGAAGATTTAATTGCATCAATATCAGAGATTCAATTTTTAAAATAATGCAATTATTTTATTTGGTAAGAGAGGAAAGAAGGCAAATATTTTTCTAAGATTTTAAGAGAACCACTACTTAAAAATGGTGGGAATCACTTTTTCAAGTGAATTTTGACACAAACTTAATTGGTATTGAATATTTTCTATTTTGTTTTCCTTTCACAAATGTTATAAACAACAATAAACCACGCATTATCAGTTTGAATTTTTCTTTTTTTTTTTTTCTTTAATTCGTTTTAAATGAGCTGTCATGCATCATTTGATGGAGTGATTAAATAAAATATGATAAACATTGGTAAATCTAGAGTGTGTATATATATATAAACAAAATTTTTATATGATTTAGTTTAATCACTTAAAGTTTGATCTTTTCATTTCAATTGTAGTTGTTCATGTGTAAATTTTATTAGATTTATTTATAAAAATATTAAATGTTTTGCAATGGTAAGCAAATATTAACATAATCCAAACATCTTTTATTTAATAATATTAATAATAGTTTAGAAAATTCGGTTCATATACAAGATTGATAGAAGCCTACATTTTGTGTGAGTATTAAAGCTAGGTGAGAAAAAGAAAAAAGAAAAATGAAATGCCACAGATCTGTGATATGCAAAAATAACATTTACATTTTTATTAAATATCTTTAGGAAAAGAATTTTTTTTCCTTTCAACATTTTAAATAATTTCAAATATCAATTTGAAAGCAACATAAACAGCAGGACAACTGAAAAAAATTATCACTTGATCAAAATAAAAGTTGTAATTCAAAATGAATGAAAAAATTTTTTTTAAATCTGAAATTAAGATAAACATTACGATACAAAAAACAACAAAAACATATTCAAAATAGAACAATTATTGGACAGGTTTGGTAAAAAATGAAGCATTAAAAAAAATCTTTTTAAATAATTAAAAAAAAAAAAAAAAAAAAAAAAAAAAAAAAAAAAAGCAAAGTTACATAAAATTCTTATAGGCATAAAGATTTTTAATTGCTTTATAAAATTCTTGAGTTTAATTCTATCTTACAATTTTCAAACAAGATTACTTTATTAAATAATTTTATAAATAGATATTTACCTATTGCACTTTTGATTAAAGCTCAGTGGTTGAGAATGAAACTGTTGGCAACATGACAGTATTAGATTCCAATAACAAACAGTGATTGCTTAATAAAATGTATAAAAACTGAAGCAGATAAAACATTACTCTTATCCATCAAACAATAGTAAACCCAACCATTACAACATTAATAAATATACAGAAAAATAAAGAAAGTTATATGCTCCAGAGATGAACAGAACATTAAGTGCTCTAATTATTTTATATAACAAAACTCTATAGTGGATAGAGATGTTACATATTGTAGACACAAATTTAATTTTCCTATGAGCTAAGTGCTTGTTACTCCTGAGAATATAAAAATACATTATTTATAGATTAATTAAAAAGGGAAGGGTGAACTGGAGAGAACTACTAAAATTCCTACAGTTGACAAACGATAAAACAAATTTTAAAGATTTCTTTGTTAAAAGTATACAGTGTTTCAAATCATCTAATTTTAACAGCATGAGAGGAAATAATTTTAAAATTCTATGTTTAATGGGTTTTTTTCCAGGCATAGAAAGGCATTTCATTGGAAAAGAAAAGGCATTTAAATGTTAAATACAGAATTTTGAGTTTTTTCTAAATATGCTGTTAAAATATGAGATCAATTCAATGAGAATTGGTCAAATTATTTGATTATAAAATGATATAGATTTTTCTGAAACACCCGGTGCATCTCAAATGATATAATTTTTGAATTACATATATTGATATTTACAAAAAGTGTTTGAAATAAATGGTCTCCAATTTCATTCAGTACAGACTAAGCTATCATACAACTTGGAAAACTTAAAACCACCCAAATCTAAGCTCATCAGTGCCTATTTTAATCATAACACTTTGAATCAATCCTATTTTAGGATGCACATTATACATATATACCATGATCAAAATAGCTATATAAAATTACCAGAATTAGATCTGCATTATTTTATTTGGTTTATAAATAATATCAAAGTTGATAGGTAGCTCATGTCAACATTTAAAAAAAAGTCTAATTGTTGGTTAGTAAGTGTACATATAAAATGGAAGTGTATAAAGATGACAGATTTATGTGAGTGCATAAATTTCTATCTCATATCATCCATAAGTAATGGCTAAATTTAGGGTCAGAGAAAAATATTTTAAAAAATCATGTTTAATTACTATTTATATACTAAAATAAGCCCCATTGTTATCAATAGCCTTCTTTCAATGATTAACAAGCTTCATTTCGAAGCAAAATTAATAGGGTTTAAGAACTAGAGGAAGATCTGAAGAATAAGGTGTAGAGTTTTTCCTATCTGAGGTTTTCAATATTTTTCGGATGTGATCTTTACTGTATAGAGTCATACATTATCAAGATGGAATACCATACCTTTTGACTGATCAAAAACTGTCTTTTTTACGTCAAAGTTGTATTTAAATGGTTTAACAAGTGATAACATGTCTGCTATAATTGTAACATTGGCTGGTAGCAATTTAATTGGAAACCACATCAACACAGTCCTAATACTTTAGTAAAACGTTAACTAGAAGGAAATCCATTTTAGGTTGTGTTTTATTTAATCTGTTCACCTACACTAAGTGATCGTGCATTTTACTTTATATTCTTGTGAAATATTCATTTTTTCATCTGTCCCAAAGTCATGACATGTACATAAGAGTTTAGAGAAATGCAGATGTCTATTCCTGATTTTCAGCTGATGTTTGTCAAATCATGAAGAGCCTATTTTCTCTTTAAGTTTAAGCATCCTTCAAATTTGCTATAATAGCAAATTTAGTTTTAGAATTAATTCTGGAACCACCAAAGAGGAATTCACTTTTTTTTCTCTCTTTATCAAGTTCGGATAAAAAGCAGATAATCATTAAATTTTCTGTTCCTGACATCTCATAATCTGAAGCAACTTTTATTCATCTTCCAAAACATGTTCAGCAATTATCCATAAGAATCTTGAATAATTTAGGTAGCTTCAGCTCAAATATAGCCTTTTCTAAACTTAAAGTATTCCTGTTTGATGTGCTCCATAAACACATTCATCTTTAGGAAAGTCAAATTATTTGAATTGTACTGTGACAATGTAAATTAACTCAAATGAAATTTAACACATACTAGCATGTTTAGTTAGTGTTTTATAGCATATCACCCAATGTGGGTCTTTAATGACGAATCCTGTTTTATTGGCCTAGTGGGTAAAGTGTTTGCCAATGGTCCAGGAGACCTGGGTTCAATCCCAGGTCGCATCATACCAAAGACTTTAAAAATGATACTTGATACCTCCTTGCTTAACACTCAGCAATACAATGTATGTATCAAGGATAAAGTGGAGCAATCCAGGGAAAAGAGTAGTGCCCTTCCCTACACCTCAGTGTAGTAGCAATTAAAAAGGGAGCCTTCTGGTCACCAACTTTACTTTATATATTTCCCAAGCGAATACTTTATAGGTAACCTTATGTTTTAATGATTTGTTAAGGTCATTTGTTTGCACATAGTTGAATAGTATCAAATATTCCTATCTAACATTAACAATTCTATCTAATATTAATCATTTGTTTGCACACTGATGGTTTTAAGTGTTCCTATTTAACATTGGTATTTTTATTCATCAAGTATTCCTATGTAATATAAATAATCTGTACACAGCTGTATTGTTTCAAATATCTAATAATTTGAATCATTAGTGAATGATTGAACAGTTCTATCTGACTCTTACAGGTACTACCAATTTGGATCAGAGTTGATCTGGGAGTAATGACAATGAAGGGGTACTCCACATTCCCCAAAGCTCAAGGATTGGAGCCTTACCATCAAATACAGTTTAGTGTCATAACCAGGACACTTGTTGAGAGAGGGAGGGTCTTAATCCAAGCAGAGGTGCAGTTGGTCTATTCTACAGCTCTAGCTGATAGGGCAGCATACTAGCATGTATTATTATAAAGGCATTTTAAAATAGTAAAAATATGATTCAGTCTTTAACTACCTGATTTTGGTTTTTATTTATAGAATTAACTGACAAGAAAAGTAATTAAAAAAAAACAAACTCAATATTAATAGATGGAGCTTACATAAGGAAAATGAGGTATTTTAAAAATATAAACAAATCATTACTAAAAGTTTCACATCTCTATGGCAATTCTTAGTTGACTTAGAAAAAAAAAAAAATTATGTTGAGGATCATGCAGGCATGAAACTTAATCATATATAAGATTAACAGATATACATGATTGCATGTGACAAAATACTTGTTATTCAAAAGAAGAGATAAAGTAAGACAGAACAGAACTAAACAGAAATATGAAGACATTAAAAATTAATGATATAAAGTCTTTATTTCTTAAAATGTTAATGTGTGTGTATACACACACACATATATATATATATCTCAGTATGCACATCTTTGTATAAATGTGATAATCTATAATTGGTTAGAATAAGTCTCAATAAGTACATAATCAAGTCAGTGTACAGACAAATACATCCAAGCAAATTTCATAAGCACTATGGACAATTCAATGCTTTCTCAGAGCCCTACATGTGTGGCCTTGTACCAGAATAAGCGGAAAGTGATTTCATACTAAGGATTGCAGAGACATTTTTCTGGATATCTAAAAAGCTAAAACAAATATGGCAACAGCTTGAAAATCAAATCAACATGATAGTTAACCTTGTTTGTTTTTATTCGTAGATATATCACTATTGGCTTAAGTATATAGTTGGTTAATATAAATGGTATCTGAAATTTTCTTAAGATCAGCAGGTAAGTAAAAATCAAGTTATCTTTAATAGAAGATTGTCTTAGAATTGGAGATTAGATATACATACAAGAAACTGATTTTATCTATTGAGATATATATATATATATATATATGGGACAACATTTTAAGGTCTCAAGAAACTTCTAGTTCACGTTTCTAAGAATATAATTCTTTGAGAAAAGATAAAATGTTAAATCTTTCTTGATAAATGAGCCAATATTTAAATGTTATATGTTGAAAAGATAATTTTTAAAACTTAAAGAAACACTTATTTTTCAGTTTGACAACTTAAAAGCAGAAACCCAATCTACATGAATGAATCTTGGCTGTTGTAAGTTTGTGTTTTAAAGCTTCTAGTGAAATAAAATTTAGTGACTTTTTATATTACAGATGAGGGTGAATACAGATAAGACATAAAACAGCAAATAAACATCCTGGAAAAATCATTCTAATATTTAAAGAGATAAGAACATTAACTAGCATTAAAAAGAATAATTTTCAATAATTAAAATGTTAGAGTTTAAATGTTTAGTGAAGGACCCCCTCCTGCAAAATAACAACCTCCAAATATTGATGAGTTAGTACCTTTTTGTAGATAGCTAAAGAAACTGATGAATGAAAAGATACTAGAAATGATATAGAAGCAAGATGAAAATATAAGTAGGGCTGTGCTCATGAACAACATAAATTTAGAGGAAAGAGAAAGGGAGAAAAAGGAGCTTCAAGCTTTATAAGAAATAGCAAGGAATCCAAGCAAAATGAAGATTTAAAAAAAAAATTCATCCTGTTCACTAAAGTAATTTTCCAATAACTAATAATTCATAAGTTATTATTATGACTCGGCTAAAAATAGATATCTAAAGGCTGACAGAAAAATTACAAAAGCTATCATTGTAATAATCGCTTATTATTGAATGTCTAAGAAAGATTATAGAAAAAAAAAAAAAAAAAGAAAAGAAAAAACAAGCACATAGTTCATAATTTAAGCTTAGTCATTTATTGCACTTGTAATCTAGTTCATAAAACTTTTTTTTTTCAAAGTAGTTTTGATGGCTACACGTTTGTTATAATGGCTGTATGCGTATTTGACTCAATTAGAATCAATATGGCATATCAAAGTATGTGTTTTATATTTATGTATCATATGCAATGTGATGCTATGATTGATTGATTTTAATGGTATGTCAACCCATCTTAGGTTATTTAATGCCTAGAGTTTAAAAAATTACATTATTTATATTTACCAATTTTTATGTAGTTTAATTTTTTTTTTTGTAATTATACATCAAGTATTTCTATCTAATAAAAATAATTTACACACAGCTGAATGGTTTCAAGTATTACTAATAGTAATCATTCAAACAGTCATATGGTTTCAACTCATTAATAATAATCCTTAGTAAACAATTTATAGCTTCAAGTGACAATTAACAAAAATAATTTTGTTGTATAGTATCAAGAATTCCAACTGAATATGAATTTTTAAACAGATCTATTTGACCCATAGATGAAATCCTAACAGGCCCTACTACTCCAGATCAGAGTAGAACAGGGACTAATGGCAATGAAGGGGTACTCCACACTCCCCATATCACCAGAACTGGAGCCTCACTATCAGATGTCAATACCCAGGATATTCCTCCTCCTCCGCAGAGGATACAATCAGTGTATTCTAAGCCTCCTGACAGGGTGATCTGATACTCTGATTCATTTATGAATGATAAATTAAAAAAGTGATTTGGCACACAAAAGGACAAAATCTTCACTTATTTCAAACTGGTGTTCTATATAGTACTCTAATAATTTTATGAGACTTAGAAATATAACCTTTTCTCAAGTTGGTTATACTCAACTATAGACAAAATACAGATGATTTGACTATAGAAGACAAGCCTTGTTCAAGCCAAGATTAATGATTAAATTGTAATGAAAATCAAAAATCTAATAAAATCCACTAAGTTGATGGTTTTAATTCCTGAAATAACTCACCTCAAATGAGGGTAAACAGAATCCTTACCAATAAAGTGTACCTTGAAAATTTATTAACCCTATAAGTAGTAGTAGTCGAGGGTGACCCGAAGGCTCCCTTTTCGATAGCTACTACACCAAGGTGTATGGGAGGGCGCTACTCCTTTCCCTGAATTGTTCAACTTTACCCTTGATCCGTACCTTATAATGCTGAGTGTTAAGCAAGGAAGCATCAAGTACCATTTTTTTGAGTCTTTGGTACGACTCGACCTGGGATTGAACCCAGGTCTCCCAGGCCATTGGTGAACACTCTAACCGCTAGGCCAATGTCCGGTTATTAACCCTATAAAATAACCTGTAAAATATTCTGGTAAATCCAAGTATGAACATAATCATACCTAGAACACAATTATTGGAATTATCTTGGCAAGATTTTAAAATGATTTAAAAAATTAAAAAATATTTAATTGTTTTTGATGAAAAGAAATTTAATATAAAAGTAACCTTTATTTTAATGCTAACATTTTTGTTAACAGTATATCAAAAAAAGATTATTTTAAATTGTTCTAGAGAGATACGCATGTAAATACTAGTTTTGTATTATGGTTTTCTTGTGATTTCAAAGAAATCAAATTTTTTATCTTCCAAAAATTGATTGAGTGATTTTAACAGCATGTCAAACCCAAGATTATTTTATGCTTACAATATAAGGAATCATATCCACTGTCCATTCATATTTACATTTATATAGTTTTTTAACAGTATCATTGAATGATAGTTCTCTGAAATTAGTTGACATGTTCACGTATCTCAGTAGCAGCATCTTATCTACGGAAAGTGACATCAATATGCACCTAGCGAAGGCATGGACTGCTATCATTAGGTTATTGATCATATGAAAGTCTGACCTATCCAATAAAATAAAATGCAATTTCTTCCAAGCAGCAGTTGAGTCAATTCTACAATATGGATGCACCACATGGACGCTGACTAAGCATATAGAGAAAAAGCCAGATAGAAACTGCACAAGAATGCTATGAGCTATATTGAACAAATCCTGGAAGCAACATCCCATGAAACAGCAGCTGTACAGCCACCTACTTCCTATCTCTAAAACCATCCAAATAAGACAAACAAGATATGGGGGACACTGCTGGAGATGTAATGGACTCCTTCATATGGAGATGCCAGGGTTGGCCGAGTAACAAGAACTCACCTACAACAGTCTGTACGACACAGGTTGTAAACTAGAAGACCTGCCAGAAGTGATGGGTAATAGGGATGAATGGCAAGAGAGAGAGAGTCAGGGAAATCTGTGCTAGCAGCACGACATGATAATGATTGAATACAGTTAATTTTTAAACATATCTATTTGATCCATAGATGGGGCACTAACAGGTAAAAGTTAACCTGGGAGTAATGGCAATGAAGGAGTACTTTATGCTTCCTTGTCATTTAAGTCTATAATGTGACTAAGACTTCATGTATAAATTTGTCCATACTCAATAGCTTAAAAAAAAAAAAAAAAAAAAAAAAAAAAAAAAAAAAAAAAAATAATTAAATTTAAAAAAGTTTTCATTTTCTAAGACTTGAAAAGGTAGAAATTTCAACCCTTTTTCTTTGATTGGATCTTTATAAAGAATCAACAAAATGCTGTTAGTTACTTACAAAACTTAATATCAAACATTCACTAATTTAAAACTGACCAAAGAAAATCTATTTAAATTCAGTGACCCAGAAGAAAATGGTATTAAAAAAAACAAGGTAATTGAGCATTAGGACATAGTGAAATTGACTGTAGGTTCTTCCAATACTCAACAAGTTGTCTGCTAGACCATTGTTAGAATACGAAACTTAATCTTCATTGAATGCCTCCACTATTGTTGGTTCTATACTAGACTAAGTTAAGCTCAATAAATACCTAGAGTAGCATTTGATAATTGTTTTTTAATGACCAAATATCTTGTATTAAGTTTTCAGGCTACAAGTGAATTCATATGAGCAATAAGATGTTTTAGAGATTGCTTCAAGCCCAAGTAATTTTGCATAATAGTTAATAGATTGTGTATTTCAATAAGACTTTCTGTCCAAGAAGCAAAATAGTTATACAAAATACAAAACCACCAGCTGATTTAAAATCAGTCTTAAGTTTATGAACAAATACGCAATTGTATGAGTAAAGATTCAAGAATAAATAAGTTAATTTGGTTGTTAGCTAGCCAAAGAAAAAGTTAGAATTAAAAGTTTACCAAATAACAGAACGAAATCTTAACTCTTCTCTTCCTGTAATACTGTTGCTCTAATTCTATATATTTGAGTAAATATACAATTGGTGAGGCATGTTTAGTGTAATGATTATCTTAGCAAGAAATGGAATCTGTGACCATTCAAATCCTGGATGGGATTGTTTGCATTTCTAGTTGTGTTAATGCCCTTGGAAAAGGTATGAATCCTTCTCTTCTTCCTCTCCCCATTATAGGTAAATAATAGAACAGACTGGGTTCTTTAGACTTGGTAAGGCAACTAGTCTAGGAGAAGGAAGTTTTGAATTCAAACCATCTGAACTCCACTAAAAAATTGACCTTGTGTTGCACCTTGCACATAGGTTTGACTAAATATATACAATAGGTGTATGTGTTAATTTGTAACTATTCACAAAAAGGGATCAAACAATTAGTTCTGTAGCTTACAACATAAAATGTACAGAGTATGAAGTGCAGTACAGGAAGGGAAAAGTTAATTTGGAAAGATACTTTACAATAAATTATTTGTTGATTTTGTCAATTTAAATAGACTTGTGTAGACAACAATCTGCAGTAGCAGTAGCAAAGAAAAAAAAATCTGAACAAATTATTGATAAAAGCATTTTTGCATTATTAGCAGACTAAATTCTTAGTGTGATTGGTCCAAAAGGTTGGAGATTATTATAAAAAAAACAAAACAAAACAAAAAAAAAAACAGCAAAAAATGTTTGTGGAGGAGAAATCTTTTACTCACTTGCAAATCTCTCAAAGAAAATAAAGTCTGAAAAGAAATAATAGTTTTGTCGACTTTTTCCATTTATAAACAAAGGTTTACAGTACTTTGAAAATTTTTGAGAGAGAGAGAGAGAGAGAGAGAGAGAGAATGCGTATGAAGAAAAAACATGAGGATGTGTTCAGTCATTCTATTTAACTAGACAATAAAACTGCTAGCAGACCATTGTTAGTGAGTTTGGTTTTCACATTGTAACCTATATTTCTGGCCTTGTGTCAAACTAATCTAAGCTTAGTAAATGATTACATAAAGTTATTCAGTGCTATCAATTTCATTGCTTTTACAGGTCAGAGAGCTTTATAGAAATATGTCATTGCACAAAGTCAATAACTGAAAAGATCCAGAAATAACTGGAAAAATCTTTATCAGATATATTCATTCAGAATTTCGATTCATGTTATAAATAACATGATTCACGAAATGAAGCATTATATAATTCTGCTGTAAAATATTTTAAAATATTCCTGGCTGGAAAAGGAAACAATTTATCAAAACTGAGTCAGCTTTGATAATTAAGGTTTATGCTCTTATTTCGTAAAACATATGCAAATTTAAACTGCTCATTCACGATACTCCCATAAGATTTTAAAATGCCAACTGTAAAGAAATTAATTTTTCATCTAGAGTAGAGTTCACTTCAACAGTAGCAATTTATTCAATTAGCAGCATTGAGTTATTATATAATTGGATATATTTCTAATGATAGCCAATAGTATTAATATTTGATGTATTGCTACATCATATTGAGCACTCTGATTAAAAGATTTTTCTCTACTTTGCTTGTTGCTTTAAGACTGAAGCTGATGAAATTTACTTATAGAGGCTGTATATTCAATGTAAATAAACAGTCAAACTTGGTGCTTTCTACTCATTATAAAATCAAGCCTTTTCAATTAAAGAGGAAACATACGAAAAGTGACCTCTATGTATCCATTCAATAATCACTCCTGAAAGGTAACAGATCAGGTTTGGAAAAATTTTACAAAGCGTACAAGGGAACGAAGTTTGAGTCTTGATACTATTTTCCCAAAGACAAATTTTGTCTGCTATTGCTCTGAATACATGTGTCATGAGTTTCTTTCTTAAACATGTAAAAATCTGAAATCTTTACACTGCTATAGGATACCAACAAGTGATCATATTTGAAAATTATACATCAGGAATTTGAAAAATCAAAGTTTAAGAAATATTTCGTTTGTTATTGCCTTAGAAAATGTTAGTTCAATAGAGAGAAGAAAAATTTAGAATATAGAAATCTTTAATTATAAGCAAACTATTAAGTAGAAATTGATTAATATGTCCAAATTAACAATAAGTACCTAAATTTTTATTACAAAAATATGTAAACAAACTATTTCCCAATTCACAAAAAAGCTTGCTAACATAATTTTGTATATTTTTCAATTAAAAAAAAGTGCAAAGATGTGAAATAATATGGATTGCAGCAGCCTTATCACTATTATTTTAAAATACAAGTGCTGCAAGAAGCATCTTGTTTAAAAAAAAGAAAAAAAGCAGTTCAAAGCATTTTTATTAGTCACATCAAAGACGGCTTGTTAATATCTATAGTAATGTGTGTGTGTGTATATATATATATATATATATATATATATATATATACACACACACAAAATCTCATCTATTATAATTTGATAAGCATGAGAATAAGCCTTATGAAAGATTAAAGTAGAAAGGGACTCAAAATTTAAAGTCAGAACCTGTACAAAACTAATAAAGTGGCCAAGTATTGAATATACATTTAATAAGCAAATACTATGTGTCTACCAAAGAAATAAACAGTTTAAAAAGTCTAATAGAATATTTACAAAACAGCTACATGGTACACAGTTTTGTAAAGAACCCCTTGAAGTTTATGACAAGAATTTACAGTCAAATTATCACTGAAAATTAAATGCTCTAGATATCTTCATCTTTACACTACTTCTAAACAGAAGTCACAATGTGTAGCTTTGTTCTAGTCAATTAGACTTTGCAATATGAAGATTAGCTGAAAAGTCCATAGACTTACCAAGATACTCTCATGGAATGTGACCACATGAGGTTTAGTTTTTGGCATAGTCCCCCTTGAGGTTCACACACTTCTTTCATTGGTGTTGTAGTGCTTGGATCCCATTGGTTAACAAAGTCATCAACAGCAGATATGGATATGACATCATCACATGAACTTTTCAGCCCACCCTTGGAATTACAGTTTGTAAAAAAATAATTTTCAACTGTTCTCAAAATTTTCCAGTCTTGTAAGGAATTAATAACTCCTAACTGATTGTTTTTGTGGATTTCTGTAAGTTGTACAGGTAACAAGCATGAATACACTAATTGTTTTGATTTAATAGTGATGGTCTCCAAGGATTTATCTTTACACAAACATCCTATGATTTCAAATTTCTTGTGCCAATCAAAGAAGAATTGTCTAATTGATGATTTCTCAAAAAGTCTTCTTCAATACTGTTATACAACAGTCAAAGAATGTTATTTTATTTATCTATTTTTTAAATTCAAGCATATAAAATGTCATCTCAAAAGCAAGTTTTTGGCACTCCAGCTAATAAACATCTGATGCAGTCTAAAGCCTTAATAATAAACTTCAAGTATTTGTCTTATCAACTGAGATAGACATTAACGCGCAACTAGCAAAGGCATGGACAGCTATTAATACGCTATCGGTCATATAGGAATCAGATTTGACAGATAAAATGAAACGCAATTTCTTCCAAGCAGCGGTAGTGTCGACACTGCTATATGGATGCACTACGTGGACACTAACTAAACGGATGGAGAAAAAGCTTGACGGCAACTACACGTGTCAGTATCTTAGATATTTTAAAATGAATTTTTCAAACTATTTCTTTTGTAGAGACCTTATATAAGGATATTGATAAGAAAATCTGTTCATTTTTAATCTGGTAATTTAAATATGTGCCAGAAAATGGTTTCTTGCTTTGGAAATAGAAATTTATTAGGTGTAGTATCTATTAAATTCAAAGTTTTGTTTTTAACTGACTTCAAAATCTTAAAATGTCAGATAAAAATCAAGTTTTACATGTAGATAAACAAAAGCTATTTCCAATAAAAAGGTTTTTTTAAATCTTTAGTCCCAAAGATAAAGACGAGACAGTAAAAATATTAACAGTAGACGTCACATAAAATCTTAAGCATAGAATATTTTGAAGTATTCAACATTAAAATTTATAGTTCAGTAGATAATAGGTCATGCATGAAGGACTGATTATTGCTCCATTTGTTTAGCAATTTCAATGGTTAACATTTTTAAAATCTAGAATCATTAACTATAAAAAAGATCATTTTAGTAAAATTCATTATACTCGTTCAAGAAACACTGTTAAGAGTTTCATTTTTATTGTTTTACAGTAATCATATTGAAAAGAAATTGATAACTAAACTAACTTTTGTCACTGTATATCAAGTCATAAAATCTAAATCGCAGCAATGTCCAGTTACGATCTTGTTCAGAAATCCATGATAAAAGTATCAGATTGATAAGCAAATCCTGTTGCTTGTTTTGCAATAACTAGAATTATTGTTTGATTATATATATATATATAAACTTATTTTTCTGATCTTTCCACTTTCAAGAATATCTAATGTCATGTTGGTTTGGTTTGGTGGGTTTTATAGCATATCAACCTTTGTAGGTTATTTAACGCCAAATCCATTTTTATGTAAATAATCTGTTCTATTTAAAACAATTCAGTTTAGCATAAGTACACAATTTAATTGTCAAAAACATTTCTATTTCAAACTATTCAAGCAGTTATATGTAACAATTCAGTTAAGTGTAAATACAGTTTTAATGTCAAAAAAACAGTTCTATTTCAAATAATTCAGTTAAGCATAAGCAAGCAGTTTAAATGTAAGTACGGTTTAATTGACAAAAACATTTCTATTTCAAGCTATTCAGTTTAGCATAAGTATGCTGTTAGTTCTATTTAACCCATAGATAGGGCCCTATCAGGTGCTACCACTCTGGGCCACAATGGACCTGGGAGCAATGGCAATAAAGGGGTACTCCGCATTCCCCAAAGTTCCAGCACTACTAGAACCTCACCATCAGATTTTTTAGTGTTATATCTAGGAAACTCGTTGGGGGGGGTCTTACCCCTCTGCAGAGGTGCAGTCAGTGTATTCTATAGCCCCAACTGAGTGGGCAAAATATCATGTTGAATAATTTTTGAATTCATGTGACCCATAAAAAATGAGTGTAGCGAGAACTCATTTCAGACACTGTATGTTTAGAGTTTAACAAAAAAGGAGGAAGAAAAGGGGATCATTAGCTTCAAAAGTGGGGAGATATATAAGAAATGTCTAAGAAAAAAAAATCCAAAATGTCAGGAAATGCCAGCAGGGATTTACTAAATTTTGGTTGACAAATCTTACTGTCAAAGATTTCCCTTATGCTGGGTGACAGACTTCAATTAACAATTAAGCCTTTCTAACTAATTGAAAGAAAAAACCTAAGCTGTAAAAAAAGTTCAATACACTCTATATAACATCTCCAATAAAGTGGCAAAACTTGGTCAAAGGGTCCTACATGATTTAACTAATCCTAACTTAGTCAATATCTATTTGTCTTTAAGAACAAGACATGTTATTGAACCATTTCTGCAAAGGATCATCAAGAATGATGAAAATTGAGTTGTTCATAATTCAGTAAAATACCCACAGGCTATAACAAAGAAAAGCATGTGCCTATAACAGAACTAAGAATAATTGTTGTGTTTAGTGAGATGTGAAGGGTGTTATCTAACATGAAGTTTCAAACTGTAATAAAACAATTACTTCTAAGAGATATTGTTAAAGCACTACACCAATCTTTGTTTAAAGGAGGGGGAGCAAGTTTTACTGACTAATCAGAAAAGTGCATTCCTCCTGAATGACAAAATATTACAAAACACGAAAAAAAAGCTTTTGACTGAACATGAAAGTTTTTTTTCCTCATCCAACTTACCCTCCCAAACTTTAAATGAAGGTGCTCATAGTATAAAGGGTTTTGTCATAGGAAATGGACACAACCACCAGAATTCAAATCCTGGATGAGACTGTCTTTATTTTATATAGTGCTAGTGTCCTTGGAAAAGGCATGAATCCAACCATTCTTCCATCTATGGGTAAACAGGCTCTTTAACCTAGGTATGGCAACCAGTCTAGGAGAAGGAAAACTGAATTCAAACCAGGTATACTTTGCTTAAAATTTGACCTTGTATTGCTTCCTGCTTGTGGTGGAGGGGTTGAGTCAATACAGAATCTCCCAACCTTGCAATGTCAGACTAACTTTTTCACATCTTTACAATATTACAAGGACAGAAATAGTACATTAAATATGAAAACATTAAAAAGGCATTATTTTCTTGGGAGAGGGGTGCCTCAAAAACCAAGCAACTTTATACCAAAGGTATTAATAACTTTCCTGCTCAATAGGATTGTCATTAAAAATGATGAAAACATTTGTACCTTGATTGAATTAGTAATTGATCATTAAATATAAGCCAATTTTATATATATATATATATATCTCAACAGGACTTTACCAACCTTATATTTATTTAAAAACATTGGCCAAAATGTTAAGACATCAAATAAAAAGGCAATCAAAATGTTTAAAGAATCACTTAACATCACCTATAGGGTATTAATAATTGCTTTAAACCTACAGGTACAACATGATACAGGTAAGTTTTGCTTGTTGGCAATAAACCAAAGTCAGTAGCATACCGGAGCATAAAGCACCTGTACAGCAGCCAAAAACCTATTTACTCATTATGGTGATGGTCAGAAGCCATAACAAGTTAACTGATTTATTTTATTTTTACATGTTATTTATTGTTATCCAACAATTTCCATCAGTGTCAGGTGATTACTCCTCAGGAGACAAACTTAGGCACACAGTTATAATGCAATCTCCAATATTCACAGGAGTTATGCACTCCTAGATAAGACTGGTTAAATAATCGCGTCTTTCATACTAACCTAGTCTAACAATTATATACACAGGTTATACTGGACACTAATACAATAGTACACATATACAGATTTTTAAAAATCTTTCAAGTAGTAAGGAATTAAAAGTAGTTGGAAGGGACAGGTATATGCTTTGGTTATACAAGCAAGAAAAAAAAATTAGGTAACTTGTGTCTAAGTTTTCCTTGTGTTTGTTAACTAAAAGTTTGAACAGTGATGATATCAATAGCTTAATGTTTTAGGAAATTTTTATGCTTATGATAATTGACAAACCAACATCTGTTCATTTATTCTTGTAATAGATTCCAAATGGTATCTGGGAAAAGGGATTTAAAAAAATTTTTTTTTTCTAACAAGACAATTTTGAAAAAGAAAAAGTAAAAAGGCTACTTTCACTGACATAAAACAAAATAAATGCCAAGATAAAAAAAATAATTAAAGAGCTTTTGTCCTTTTGCCTGGATTCTTGTGGTTTTTCAAGTGTTTTATTTTTTGTTTTTTTCCAGACCAGACTATTTTGAAAAGGAAGAAAAAAAAGTTTCTTTAACTGACATTACCCCTGAAGAAAATGCTTAGATAAAGAATAATTAAAGAGCTTTCGTCATCTTGTCAGGATTATTTCTATTTACTTCCTACCACCAGGTTTAAACTGTACAGAAAGCAGATATCAATGTATACAGGTAGGTAAGCCTACAGACCAACAATTGTAGCAGCTGGTAAATAAATGTTCAGATATTGCTTGATTTACACTGCACAGTAACAATGTTTAAAATGGGACATTGTACATGATACTTACTGACTTTTAAAACAGATTTTCTTCGTGATTTGTTCAGGACAGACTTTATCATTTGCCACTTTCTATTTCCTATTCCTACATATAAATTTTGAATAAATGAACACTATTATAAATTAAACAATGGGTAAAAATAATTCAAAAAACTATATAAGTTATCAACACTGTTACATTTTTAACATGCAGTTAGTTTACAATATATTGAATTTAACAGTAATTTATAAGTAAAATAGTATTTTAGGATTTGTATACAAATGATTTTACTTGTAAAACTGTTGACAGGAAATTTCATAACTTAGTACAAAATCCAGATATATTTAAAAAGTTACAAGTAAGGTCATTCCATTAAAAAAAATTTTTTTTTTTTAAATAACAAAAACACTCCAAGGAAATATATATAGGTGAAAGACAAGTACTTGGTATTGAGTTTTTATGAGAAAAAACAAAACATACACCAAATCCTTGTCAGTCAGCTTTAATAGGATATGCCAATAAAAAAATCTGCTACCTAAACATGCACAATATGAATGTCAAACTCTTGAAAGCAAGCTTATATATATATATATCTTAGCTTGTTTTCAAGAGTTTAAACTTCATATTGCTTTGATTATTAACAACTACTTCTAACAATGCTAGTAATAAATAATGATTACAAACAACAACTAAAAATGCTCTTAAGACAGACATGAATCAATTTCTCCTCTCCTCCCTAAGAGTAAAAGTTAGGACAGACTGGGTTTTTTAACCCTTGAATAAAAGCTGCTTTGAATTCAGTTTCCTTCTTCTAAACCATTTACAAATTTACCTTTTGTCACACATCCTCCTCATAGCTGAAGGGTTAAGTAAATATAAACAACTGATACTATAAATGTTAAAACTATTCTTTTTATGAGTGGGAGAAAAAAATCATTTTTTAAAATTATTTGTTGTATTATCTACATTATTGCAATGTTTTAAGTATACTGTCAATTCTTCCACAAAAATATATCACATCAATTTTAAATGGAACTCATTTGATTTCTTAATGGAACATCAACTTTTGTGGTTATTTATGCCAAATCTATCCTTTTAAAAAGATAGTAGTGGTTTAACCCATAGCTTGGTGGTGGTGGTGGGGTAAATAAGGGAGCTCATACCTTTCCCAAGGTCATCAATCTGAAAGTTAACGTAATTGCATAACTAGAGTCTGAACTCCCTCACTAGAATGTCACAGTCAAGCATGTTAACCATGACATCACAAAGACTTTCACTTTGCCAAAAAGCTTGTTATTCTCATCATTAAGAATATAAGGTCTTTCCTTTTTGATCATTCAAGTCTCAGCTATCAATCTTTCCTCTTTACTGTATTTCACTGCTCTTTTAGTACATACACATAATACTTTTTCTGCACTATTTTGCATTTATAATAAATGTATTCTCTTAGAAGGATTCACATAATAAAAAAATTTTCTTAATAAAGTATATTCGTAATACAAAGTAAAATAATTATCCCTAAATAAAAATTAAGCAAAAAATCTAAATAGAAAAACTATCAATGCTAATTTAAATATTGATCTCATTAGAATTAGTAAAATATGATTAAAAACTGAAAACAAATGGCTTTTCTTCTTTCAAATGATCAGCCCAGGTTATTTACATTACGAAAGCAAATGATATAAACAATTAAAATCATATATAATAATTATAACAGCAAATTGTCGCCAAGTAATTTGTCACATGAACAACAAAAATGAAATGCATAATAACTTAAAGACAAAAGAAAAAAACTGCCATTCATTTCTTAAAAATCTATTTTAAAATTTCAGCATTAAATCTACCCAAATTTTTTTTAAAAGAAATGAATAAAAAGCCAACATTTTTTTAGGTTAGCAGAGTAGACAACAAAATGTCTACTCTCTCAATTATTTTTTAAATTAAATATTTTTTACTGGAGTTATCTTTACCTAATAAATTTATGACCAATTTAAATACTACTGAAAGCTAAAAAATTCTGTTCAACTCGCAGTGTAATCCATAACAAAGTATAAAAGATTGTTTATAAGTGATTAGTCAGTGCATTGAGATGATAACAGTTTGATCCTTAAATTTATCTAGAGTCAATTTCTTTGAATATTTTAAACATGACAAAAAAACAAACAAACTAAAACTTCTAATTACAATACTATATGAAAATTATTCAGCATCATGGTCAAATAGGAAGCATAAAACTTTAAACACTTGTGATTAATAACTGATTTTAAAGGCATGTCACAACCTGTCTGGGGTTATTCTAAGCTTAGAGGTTAGGAAATTACATATATTATACATTCATATTTACATTTTTGTGTAGTTGTTTCTTGATGTTTTTGTTTGCAGACAGTATTATTAAATATGAATAAACTTTAAACAGATCTGTTTGATCCATAGATAGAACTCAAACAGGTACCAATCCAGTCAGTTGGGGCGGTAGAATATACCGACTACATCTCTGTAGAAGGCTAAGACCCCACCAATGAGCGTCCTGGATATGACACAAAACAATCTGATGGTGAGGAGTTTTGGGGGAGACAGAATACCCCTACATTGCAACTGCTCCCAGATCCACACTAACCCAGAGTGGTAGCATCTGATAGGGTCCTATGTATGGGTCAAATAGAACTGTTTGACATTTAAACTGAATGCAAACAAATGACATGCTAAATTTAACAGTGTGTAAACAAATGACTGATGCTTAATTGAATTGTTAGTGATACATAGCAATACTTTAAACTACTTAATATTGCTGAATTGTGTTTACAAATTATATATATATATATATATATATATATATATATATATATATATGTGTGTGTGTGTGTGTATAAAGAGGATTTGGCATTAAATAACTGACAATGGTTGATATGTTATAAAACCAAACCCAACAGGTACTATCAGAATGGACCTGAGAGTAATAGCAATGAAGGGGTACACCATACTCTCCAGACCTCCAGAATTAGAGCCTCATTATCAGACTCAGTTTAATGTTATACTCAGGAGACACACTTGGGTGGGGGCATCCTACCTCTCAGCAGCCAGTGTATTCTAAGCCCTGCCAACAGAGCAGTCATACACTTGTATTTATGACTGAAAAGTAAAACGTGGGTCTAATATTCTTTTTAACAATTTTATTTATTCATAAATAAACAGTTGAAAGGAATGATATACCCACCTTGACTTTTATATGGAATGATTGATTATATACAAATGCATGGGGAGGGGGAAAGTATCAGATTCCTGCCTTTTCTCAGCTGTTAACAAGAAAGGAAACTGCTCAGCTGCATTTCATCTTATGCTATCAGTAGTCAATTTTGATGGGTTTTTAAGCCTGTTAAACTGATCAAATCCAGCTCTTGAAATGTCCCTTGGTTTTTACTAATGTCTTTTCTCCATTTTGAACCCATCTAGCAATTATAAAATAAAATTTCTAAGATATATATATATATATATATATATATATATATATATATATATATATATATATATAACATTTTATCATTACACATTTATATATAAGATAATCTTACATACTTCTAAAATCTAAAGTAGCTTAAGAGTATAAATATTAGCAGGAAGACACTGGCATCAATTATATTTACAAAGGGAAGATGTGCAATACATTAGTATCTTTTATGTAAACAGAGATTTGGAGGAAAGAGGTGGGAGATATAAATGTAAAAAACACTGGCAAGCAAGTGCTCTGAATTCCACGATAAACTTTGTATATGACATTTTTTTCCTTCCCTGAGTGTGAAGTGGGCAGATTACCTGTTTTATCATTCCACCAATCCCCAATACATCATACCAAATAGAGCACCTTGATGGTGGTTAGCTAAAAGATATTCAGCTTCATATACACAACTCTGTCCTTTATATCTCATAATAAAAACTTTCTAACTACAACACGACTGTATCATTCGCATTACCTCCTAACCTAGCTCTAAGGAAATAATATAACTGACCCTCACTTTTTCTCTGAGAATACAGGATATTTGAGATGTTGAGTTGAAACACCTGATATCTTATCACAGTGAAACATTTTTAACAAATGGGGTTGAAAGCCAACTGATACTTTAAATATGTTTAAGTAAACAAGGATAATAAATGTCGCATTTTTATTCAATCTGTTTTACCTAACTTTAACAATATTTGAAAATTATTTTCATTGGTTTACACAAGTCACTTCATATTTTTACTTGTTGAGCCAATGCAGGATTTTCAGCTGCTGAAACCCTAAGCTACATTAAATCAGGGATCTTTCTTAAAAGTTTTTTTTGAATATTAATGCAAAAGCTAATATATATATATATATATATATATATATATATATATATATATATATATATATATATATAAAATTTTTAATAAATTAGTGTTGAAGAATAAAAACTAATGATGAAATAAAAATATATTCAAAAGTGAAGGTTCCCCAATGATGTGTCCTCCTAAACTAACTTATTTACCTGATAGTTTGGTTTTATGGCATATCAACCATTTTAGGTTATTTAATGCCAAATCCTCTTTATATATATATATATATATTAAGATATATGATTTATAAACATTTTGTTGAGAACATTTTTAAATGAGCCTGAGCTCTTTGTTTTTTGCTCAGTTAAATGTTTGTACTTATTTTTATCTAATATGAATATTTCTATTTACTATTAATCATTTATTTGCACACAGTTGAACATTTCAAATATTGCTATTAACACAAACAATTCTAATTTAACACAAGTCATTTTTTGCACACAGTTTAAATGCTAAACAGTTCTCTCAGACCCATAGATCAGATGCTACCACGCCTGGTCAGAGTGGACCTGCGAGTAATGGCAATGAAGGGGTACTCTGCATTCCCCAAAACCCCAGTATTACTGGAGCCTCACCATCAGTGTCATATCCAGGACACATATTGGGTGGGGGGTCTCACCCCTCTGCAGAGATGCAGTCAGTGTATTCTACAGCCCTAGGCAACTGGGCTGTTATTTAGCTTATAGCCCAACATTGCATTTGGCACATAAGACTAAGAACATACAGGCATATCAACCTTTGCAGGTTATTTAATGCCAAAGTCATCCTTCAAGAAGAACAGTAGTGGTTCTATTCAACCCATAGCTGGGAGGATTAGAGGGTTCATACCTTTCTCAAGGATATTTTTCCGAAAGTGAACATAACGGCACGACTGGAGTTTGAATCCGCTTACTACAATTCCACAGTCCATCACTTTAACCATTACACCACGAGGGCACCCCCGAAGAATGTATGAGCTGCTTGATTATCCTCCTGATTTTGTGAATTCCAGATCGACTTTGATCCTTAATAACAGTGACAAACAGAAAGTGTGGTTCAAGCAAAGATACTAGTTTTACATATTGTATTATCTGAATAGATAATGTTGCTTTAATTTTAGAAATATGCAGAAACTGGTACTATTAAGTATACATTCCTTTTTGTTCACCATTTAATTTTCATTATTATGTATGGATAAAGTTGGACAAATATATTTTTTTTTGGTTGTCACATATGAAGACATTTAATGGAGCACTAGGAATCTTCGTGGATTTTGTTTCCATCTCGGCATAAAGAAAAAGGAAAACAGCTGATATGCCTAGCAATTCTGCTGCTGGGCTATTTACCTGAAGTTAAAACCATAAGTATATAAGCTTCACACTTTGAAGAGTAAAAGTCAGTTAATCTTATGGTCACCTGGTTTAGGTGCCAGGTGGTAGAAAGGTTTCAATATAAATCAGCTCAGTTCAAGCATCACCTACCCAATAATTTAAAGGACTAATAACGGGGTTTATTGCCTGGCACCTCATAAGGAAACTGTTGATGGAATATGAGCTATTTTCACTCCACTCCTTCCTGGGAGACCCCCTTCACTTTAAAAAAAAAAAAGAATTGACCTTGTGTCACACCCCAACAGCATAGAGTTGGTTAAATACCACTTAATCTTATGCTGACGCTGTAAAGATCAGAGGGTACTGCAACATTCCGACACAGAGTGTCGATAGAACTGGAAATTTTGGCAATCAGGTCCAAGTCATTTTACCTCTTTAGTTCTTTTCAGGTGACTATGATATTCAAACCAAACTTCTTATTCAGTCCACATAGATGGATTATTCTTATTCCATTTTCCATGATTAGAAAATAGATTGTTTCAGTGAATTCCTCTTTGTGATGTTGGTCTGCCTCTTCTACTGAACCCGAGTAATTTTTTTAAATTTTTATTCATGATAAAACTCTGGAAATGAACACTGACTGCCATGTACCAAGATGTCTTAAGATTTTTTTTCACAAGGCCATTTGGTTGTAGGACAATCCAATCATCATAATTCCAAGCCTAAAATCATTTCACCCCCTTTTCCGCCAAACCAGAGTGTATAATTCCTTGTGTTGTAATAGAATCACAGGTGGTAGAATTTTTGGGTCTTTAGCCAAATATTCTTTTTACATATCTTATCTTTCAGCTTCCTCTATAAAACCTGATTTGTTTACAATTATTTTCTTTCATATAACTCCTTGCAATAATTATACCAAATATACTTCTCTTTCTCATGAGTACTATGTATTGAGTTGATGACAACTTACTTGCATTCAGTTGATCAGTATTATTCCGCTCTATTAACTAAAAAGGCCAAATTGTTTTGGACAAAGCATATCTTATGGCGATACAAGTAATGATCTGAGTGACATTGGCCAATCCTGGCAAAGTAAGCAAATGTATGCATAACTCATAACATAACATGTAGCTGTGTTTGTATTATAGTGGTTAAACTACCTTAGATTTTTCTTTAAAAAAAAAAAAAAAAAAAAAAAAAAAAAACTTACATAAAATGTGTGATGACTATTTTTCTTTGAAAACATGCTCTAATGAAAAACAACTTTCAATCAGTGGTTTCATTGGCAGTCTTCCAACAAAAAGAGAAATCCAGTTTAAAGCTTTGATTCTGTGTTATAAATAGTTCATAATTGGAAATGATACTTGCCACTATTGCTTTCAGAAACAAGCCAAACAATTCCATAAAATCTGTATGAAATGTAAACAGAGGAGAAAAAATAATACAAAACCTAATATTACTTCATCTAAACACAATCTATATTATAATGATCTGATTTTTGTATGCATGTTGCATATTGTAATGAAATTTTGTTAGTGGAATACTGTCTAAAACGCTCTGTGAGAATAAATAATTTCCGATCCAATTTGCAAACTTAATAGTGTGGGATCAGTATTCATGTTCACGCCCAATTCCTGATCTGATTTCTGAATGCCTAACCAAAGAAGATCATTCAAAGTGTAGATTTTTCAAGATGAAATTTCAACAGTTATGCGACCTAAAAACAGTCTTCTAAAAGTTTTAAAAGCTTACAACCTAATGTCTTGAACTAACTGATTGATTTTAATAGCATGTCAACCCATCTAGGGTTATTTTATGCCTAAATGTTAGGGTACTGCATTCATTGTAAGTTTATATTTTTTGTGTAATTGTTTCTTAAGAGTTTCTTGCACACAGTCATGATATCAAGTATTTCTATCTAACACTAATAATTATTTTCTATCTAATAGACATTTGTCTGCATCTAGTTTAATGGTTACAAGTAACTAATGATAAAGTAAACAATTATAGCTACAAGTCATTATTCTTAATACAAACAATTTAGAATTATATAGCATTCTATCAAATTCAAAGAGTTTTTAAACAGATATATTTGACCAATAGATGTGACCCTAACAGATACTACCACTCTAGATCAAAGAGAACCTCGGAGAAAGAGCAATGAAGAGGTACTCTACACCCCTTAGACCTTCAGAAGTGGAGCCTCACCATCAGATGCACTTCAGTGTCATACTCAGTACCCCTCTTTTAGAAGAGTCTTACCCCTTTGCTAAGAATATAGTCTGTGTATTGTAAACCCTGCCAACCATGAAATTAAAATCTGAAATGAAAAAAATCACATCAACATTGAAAGAGAAAAAGATTATGAATTGTTTCATAAAATAATGATGCCTTCATTTTAACAGTATCATTCTCTTTTCCTCTTTTACCATGATTTTTATCTTTCAGCTTTGAACTGAAATAACAGGACAAAATGTAAAAATATATTATTGAACACAAATCATACACTTATATTTCAAAAAGGTCTAATAACCACCCTTTTCCCCAAAAAAAACAAACTGGTTAAAATTACATTTCCTTGTAATCTTATTACATCTAACCATTATTATTGGTTAACACCACCATTTTAATTATTACTTTTCTTAATACTACCATTTCATTGGTACTCTTACCAGAGTTAAGATTACAAGCAGAACATACCAAATAGCACCCCCCCTTCACATTGCACTTAAATAGCATCATCGATAAGAGAGATGTGTGGGAGTTCTACACAATGTAATACATTCACATACAGGTAAGACATAAAATCAATAAGATTATATTTCAAATTCTGTGTAGTCACAGTATGTGCATTTCATAAATTCAACATAGATGAGGACTGAAGGATAGAATAGGAAGATAGCTGTCAGTCATCTTTGCTCATCCATAGGAGTCAGATCACCTATACTTAAGATCAACTGAGCAAGGAACAGACAGGTTAAGCAGACAAGGTTATTTAAGTAAGCAGGTACAGTAAATTCACTTATAAAAGTCTTTGAATCAAGTAGTCACTCTTACACACAGTGTTTAAATAAAATTATATTTGAGATGAACAGGGTGTTTCAGAAAAATTGATATCTCACTGCAATCTAATAACTTGACCAATTTTTGTTCAAATGATCTCAAATTTTAACAGCATGTGTAGAAACAACTCATAATTTTATGTTTAAATGCCTTTTATTTTTCAGTGGATGGCATTTCTATAACTGAAAAGAAAAACATTAAACATAATATTTTGAGTTCTTTCTACACATGCAGTTAAAATTTGAGATCATTTGAATGAGAATTGGTCAAGTTATTAGATTACAAAGTGATATCCATTTTCCTGAAACATCCTCTTAGTATCTGTGCATGGTTAGTTCTCCATCTGTGAGAAGGTATAATTAGTTCATCCATGAACAATCATCTTCCTTTATATTTGGGTTCAGTTGTCTTTTAGATAACAGGAAAAAAAATCTTCAGTTATTTTTTTTTACTTTCATTTATGGTGCTTATTGTAGTGAAATTAGTTAGAGGAAAATGACTAATATTGAAATTGCAGTTGTATATTGGCGTGCCCTTTAATGAAATGATGAAATTTATTGAACTTTATGAGATTCAACAAAAGGTTTTTCATTTTAGTTTACCTTTAATTATATTTTCATATTTTTCAGTGTTCAAAAAATTTGTTAAAAATTTTGTATTTTCTCTGTTACACATCAAACTATTATCAACAGCTGTTGTTTCCAGTGTTGGTACACTTCTTGAATGATACCAGTTAAATCCTTGAAGCCAAACTAGAATGTTCTGAATTTGTTATCATCATGTCGTGCCACTAGCACGGATATCCATGACCCTCTCTCGCCACTTCTCCCTATCATTCATCGCCTCTTCAGAGCTACATCTCGTATCCTCACATAACTGCTGTATGTGGTTTGAGTGTGGGTCATGGTTATCTTTTGATGGCTGTTTTTATTCTCATCTATAGAAGCCACTCTTATAGGTGAGCAGCAGTAGTTCCCCGATCGAACTGACAATCCTGAGCGTTAAGCCGCAAGACTCATACGTCCAGGACAAGGTTAGGCATTGCGTTTGAATGTTCGATATTAAAGTTTGTTTTAATCCATGTCTGCTCATAGCAGATACTTTCAAACTCAAACTTGTGGTCCTCAAGTTGTGCACCAAGTTGTTGTAATTCAGTTTTGCATCTTTGATTACTGGCATGTCAACCTTCAAGAGTTATTTAATGACAAAGCCATCCTTGTAGAACTGCAATGATAGTATTTAACCAAGATAGGTGTTAAGTATACTTTATTGCTAATTTCATCCCTCATTCTCACTATTCAGTAATAAGGAATCTGTGAGACTCACTAACAATTACACTATAATGAACTGATCTACTCATTCTTAGAACTGAAAATATTACTCTTTTCAATAGCTTATCAGAATTTTACTGGATTTCTTCTTGTGCTACATTCATTATCACGAGGAAGCATGCTTAGTGTAAAAGTTATCAATGTTGGAACCAGAATTCAAATCCTGAATTAAGATTTTTACATTTCACTTTCACACAAATGCTCTTGGGAAAGGCATGAAATCATTTGTTCTTACCCCAGCTATGGGTAAAAAGTAGGGAAGACTGGGTTTAGTCTTGGTTAGGCAACAAGCATTACTCCACTTCAAAATTGACTTTGTGTCATATCCTATCACTGACAGAAGAGGTGGGCAAATACATTCATCATCATTCTAATGAGTAGGCATGATCAGGAGGATGATCAAGTTAGTGAAGCATTCTAGTTTATGCTGCATCATTATCCATGTGGCTATATTAATTTTATGATTTATCAATTTATTTACTGTTATGCTTAATTTATTATTTTTACTCATCTTATAGGGATACCCACCACATGGGAATTACTTGGTCTGATGATTACATAGTTGAGAAACTGACAATCTTACCAAGAGCTATTGACTGCATTTACGCTATCCTAACATTGAGATTATATATACACACACACAATCACTGATATTGAGTACTCTTTATTTAGAGCAAACTATATATATATATATATATATATATATATATATAAAATGTGATGTAACAATTGATACTAGTAATTTGGTAGTTTTTAATGTATCTTTTCAAATCATCAGTTTAGACTAATATTTTCTTTCATCTTAGTTTTTAGTTGCCCTTTTTCTTTTTTTAGAAACACAATTCACTTGGGCCATGATTCTACATGAATAATACAGATTAGAAATAATAAATTATAAGATCTAGGGGTGATTAACCGACTTTCTTTTTGCCCCCTCCTCAAAACTGTTTAAACAAAACAGCTGCTCTACAATTCTCAAATGTTGTGAATCTTTACACCAGTCATAGCATAACTGCAGGCGAACTGCAACCCACAATGCTTTCATAAGGAAAATTAATAAGATCTTTCTAGTTTCATTTTATTCTCACTTATTCATTCACACACTCAATTACACTCAAAAAAGTTTGGAGAAGCTAATGTCAAGAGAAATAACTATGATATTCTCAACTAATCCCCATAAATGGTTGAGGTACCCTTAACAAAAAATTACTGAATTTTTTCATAGTGTAGCCTAGCTGATGATGAGCCAGGTCTTATATGACCCACTCCTTAAAAAAAAAAAAAAAAAAAAAAAAGCCTGGCCATACCTGATTTACACTTTGATTAAGTACAGTTAATCAAAGTCACTTTTTTGGGGAACTAATTCCTAAACAACTGAATCCTCACACTAGTTTAAAAAAAAAAACAAAAAATTAATTTTCTCTTGCAGAGCTATCTACATAAATACAGACATTGTCATTTGGGATGTTTAATTAGCTGGTGTTAAATCCACGTATACAAGTTAGATAGTACCAATCACATTTTCTACATAAAACCTATCAGAAGGCAAAAATCATTAAAAAAAAAAAAAAAAAAAAAAAAATAGAATGTTTAACACTTCACTGTATCTCTTAGACACTGAAGTAAGCATTTTCAACCCCCAAACTAATCTTGTTATGATTATTCTTATTACAGTACAATTTACTTGCACTCATCCATAGAGTAATGGTATTATAAGTTCAATAGGGCTTTATGCCAAAATTGGTGGAGTTAAATCTTACTTACATCGTATATTGTCGTAATCCTCAGAAAATTAGTAATGACATTACCATTCTTGTATTATATCACACTATTTGATTTCACTGTTAATGGATTAGAGAAAGAGTGATAGCTAACCTTTTTCTTACAGCATACACGGCCTTATTTTAAATTCATTAGTTTGTGTACTTACCTAAACACTTACTAAATACTAAAATGTGTGAGTTAATTGTTATTCTCATTCCTAAATCCATTAGTTTTTTGTTTAAATTTATTTCAGTGTTTTAAATTACAAATATTATAGAAAATCTGCATTTTCAAGTAGTTTAAAATAAGTATCATTTAACAAGATGATTCCTAAATATTTTTTGATCACTACATAGTATGGTAGACATTTTTTTTTTCATTAGTATCCTACATCAGAAAATACTGAAAATTACATTCATGTTCATGTGACCGGACATTGGCCTAGGGGTTAGAGTGTTCGCCAATGGCCCGGGAGACCTGGGTTCAATCCCAGGTCAAGTCATACCAAAGACTCAAAAAATGGTACTTGATGCCTCCTTGCTTAACACTCAGCATTATAAGGTACGGATCAAGGGTAAAGTAGAGCAATCTAAGGAAAGGATTAGCGCCCTCCCCTACACATTGGTGTAGTAGCTATCGAAAAGGGAGCTTTTGGGTTACCCTCGACTATGGTCATGTGGTTAGGGTTGTGTTTTTTTTACATTAAATAGCATATCAACCTTCATAAGTTAAATAATGCCTGAAACCATTCTTGTAGAATGGTAGTGGTACTCTTTAACTCATAGCTGGTGGGGATAAGGGTGTTCAGACCTTTTCAAAGGGTGTTAGTCCAAAAGTGAAAGTAATAGTGTGTCTGGAGTTCAAACTCATCCACTATTATGTCACAGTTAAGCATGTTAACCACAACACCACAGGGGATCTAACACTCCATGTGGTTAGGTTAGTTAGATAAAAAGAAATAATGAACCTTCGGTATATTGCTAATATTCTCAATGTTTGTATATAATGTAGCCCGGCATGTACCGAGATTTTTATTAGAGCAATACACTTAAAATGCTCAGAGAATAAAGCAACTTACAGTTCAATTTGAAACTGAATGATAAATTTGCTAATATAGAAATTTTCAATTCTTCTTAAAGAAGACTCATCATTATCATCATAAACCAGCGACAACAGTATGAACTAATCAGGTTGTTCAATGTAATTTAAATTCATCAAAACATCTACTTCCTCTTTTAATGATCATCATTACTAGTAGAATAGGTGGACCTGTTGTTCATATTAGAATTTCTTGCATCTTTAGAATCAAACTGAAACCAGCCATCATCATATCATATACCAGATTGATCTTTTTTTTATGACACTTTCTCTTTATCACAGTTACTGATAGAACCCCTTCCCCAAAAATGTACAGATAAGTCATTGAAAATGAAATCGATTGATCTTCATAAGAGAATTATCATCTACTTCGCCTTGTCAGCAGAGTTTAGAATATACTGACTGTATCCCCTACAGAGGAATAAAACCCCACAAAAAATTTAGGAAAAAAAGAGGTGTCCTGGGTATGACACTAAATTGTATCTGATGATGAGGTTCCAGTTCTAAAGATATGGGGAGTGTGGAATGCTCCTTCATTGCCCTTACTTCCAGGTTCATTCTGACTTGTAGTGGTAGTCTCTATTAGAGTTCTATCTATGGGTCGAATAGATCTGGGGAGTGTGCCATTACTCTTTGGTTCATTCTGACTTGGAATGCTAGTCTCTGTTAGGGTCTCATCTATGGGTCAAATAGGTCTTCGGAAATTATTTCCATTAGATAGGAATACTTTATATCATATAACCATGAGCAAAAAAAAAAATCAAACTATACAAAATAATGTAAATATAAATGTAAACAAACCCGATTTCCTAACCTCTAGGCATAAAATAACTCCATACAGGCTGACATGCCATTAAAATCAATCATCTTTTATGGATATCCAAAGCTCAGTTAAATTCATGTTCACAAATTTTGTTTTCAGATGTACTGTTGCAAGACAGCTCAATAAGATTTTCTTCTAAAAGATGTAAAAATCAGATGGAGAATGAATTTTGAATGCAAACTTCTCCATATTATCTTCTGAAATATTTTGCTATAATTTTTGATTAAAGGACAGTAAATTGCTACAAAACAGCCATCATGATCAGCAAAAGTACAATAAAGTTGAGTTACCATGATTTCTATATTTTAGGGGGAAAAAAAAAATAATTTTAATGTTTAATTTTTTATAAAATTAACTGTTTTCATTACATATTCCAGGACTAAGGTTATTGAATGTCTTAAATACTTTGATTCGAATACTTCCTCATGGATTTTATAATAGATCAATAGTGTATTCAGAGGTTTGTTTCAAATACATGTCTGTAGCTTTCCCTAAGATCAAGATAGAATATCTTCCATTTATAGAGACACCTACAAATTTTGTCGATTTTAAATTATTTATTAAATCATAAATATATCAAAGAACACAAATCTTAAAAGATAAAAAAAAAGAAAAAAAAGAGGAGTCAGAAAGAGGGAAACTTTTCTCAAGATTATTAGTATCCCTATTATTGTCATGGATTTTTCCAGCTACAACCTAAATTCCTTCTTGTTTATTCTTTCAATTGATCTCTAAGGTTCACTCTAATGTAGAGGGTAATTCTGTGAGAAATAGTTTTGTTTGTTTACCAGATTTACAGCAGCTGGTAGAACCAGATCTTCTATCTACATTTATATTGCAACTTACTAAGTCACCTTATAGGATGTGAGCAAAACATTACTAGACATTGATGTAGGCTTTTAAAAAAATTTAAAAAGTACTTTTTATTTTGTTTTAAATCTTTACAATTTCTGGTAAAATAATAATGAGGTTCACAAACCTTGTGATGAGTAGTTTCTAAAAACCATTTCAGCTTACTTGGTCTAGTTTCTTGGTTTAATGGCATATTAACCTTCATGGATTATTTAATGTTTAAGCCATCTTTGTAAAAGAACAAGTGATACAATTAAAACTGTAGTTGTAGGGATAAGGAGGTTCATACCTTTACTTGGTTGGTTGGGTTTTATGGCATATCAACCATTGTAGGTTATTCAATGCCAAATCTTCCTTATACATTAAATATATATATGATTTGTAAACACATTTTGTTGATAACATTTTTAAACAAGCCTGAGCTTTTTTTTGGCATAGTTAAATGCTTTCAAATATTTCTACCTAACATCATTTGTTTGCACACAGTCAAATGGATATACATACATGATTTGTAAGCAATTACTTTATAGGTAATTTCATCCTTAAATGAATTTCTTTGCACATGAGCACAGTTAAATGGTTTCAATTATTGCTATCTAACACTGATATTTCTATTCAATAGCAATCATTTGACTGCACATAGTCAAGTAGTTAGCATTATTGGTATGGGATACCAATATTTCAATTTAGGCACAGAGTTAAAGAGTTTCAAGTATTGCTATTTAACACTAATAATTCTATTTAACATTCCTTATTCATCAGCACACAGTTAAATGGTTCCAAGTATGACTACGTATCACTAACAATTTAATTAAACATCAGTCATTTGTTTAGGCACAGTTAAATGATTAAACAGTTTTATTTCTAACAATTCAATTCAGCATAGTCATTTGTTTGCACACAATCTAAATATCAAATAATTCTATTTGACCCATAGATAGGACCCTAACAGGTACTACCACTCAGAGTCAGAGTGGACCTGGGAGCAATGGCTACGGTAGTATACTCCATATTTCCCCCAAGGTCCAGCATTACTGGAGCCAAGCTATCGGATGGTTTAATGTCATATCCAGGACACTCATTGGCGTGTGTGTGGTGCGGGTCTGACTAATATTGTTATGGCAAATTGTAATGGCAATAAAGAGGTACTTCCCCATCCTCATAGCTCCAGAACTGGAACCTCATCATCAGATGGTTTAGTGTCATATCCAGGAAATTTATAATTACCAATCCCTCTGCATAAGCAAGATGCAAAACAGGGTCAATTTTTAAGTAGAGTTTAACAGCTTTGAATTCAGTTTTCTTTCTCGACCAGTTACCATACCAAGGTTCAAGAGCACAGTCAGCCCTACTATTGACACATAACTGGAGAGAGAATAGTTAAATTCATATCTTTGCCAAGGGTATTAGTGCTATGTGAAATGCAATCAGCCTCATCCAGGATTTGGATTTGCTTTCGCATGTCCATTTCCTATGACAATAATCATTACACTATGAACACCACCACCTTTGATTCAAATTGTCTGCATATGTGGCATGGCAATTATCATTTGAAGAAATAGACAGTGAATCAAGTTTAAATCATGGATAAGGCTGTCTGCATTTTCCTTTGTGCTAATGCCCTTTGGAAACAGCATGAATCTATCTCTTTGCCTCCCCAGCTATGTGTATATACAAGGGCAGATTGTGCTCTCTAACATGGTAGGTAGGCAAACCAGTAGGAGAGAAGAAAAAAAACTGAATTCAAATTCAAAGGGCATAAAGCTAACATCTCCATCCCAAAAAAATCAACCTGTTGTTGCAACTGCAGCATCATCATTCATATAGTATGGCTATGGCTCTGTTCCACAAAGCGTCTACAAAACCTAACAATGTAATTACTGTTATTAAATAAAGTTATTTTCATTTAAATAATTCAATGTAATAGTTTGATCACTTCACTATTTAGAAGATTCAATCTTTAACTCTCACTGTACAGGAACCGTGTTTACTGTTCCCTGCACGTGTACTTGATATAACGGAAATTGAGTTAATCTGTTTTTGATAGTGGGGTAATTTTCAGAATTCTCCACATTTTATATGATGTAGGATGCAATTTTCTTCTTACCAGCCAGTAGAAAGAGGTTGTGAGAACTCATTTGCATATGATTAGCAAGTTACATCACCAGCTTGTAAGGTGTATTTCTAAATGAGAGGGAAATTTCAATAACAAAACAAAATGCTAGAAGTTATTTTCCAATTCATACTTCAATAATTCTGGTAGTGAATTTGAAGGGTTAGACCCAGAAAGGACAGTTCCATTTTGATGTTGAATTTAATGACTATTTGTGCAATGACATCAAAATGTTTTATTGTTCATAGGTATAACTGAATACAACAGTCAATATGGATACCCCCACCCCCCATAAAAAACATGTTTTAGTTATTTGTGCACATAACTTGGGAATATCATTTTCAGCAAATTTTAGATTATTTCAGTATTAGTAGTTTGGGCACAATAAGAGTCAATGAAGCTTTAGAAAATCTCTGGTTATTTATATACAATGACAATGTACTAAGAAAGTGTGACACTGATTCTGAACAAGTCAGAATGTAAAACTTGTCTATATCAAGTGAATGCTACCAAGTGTTAAACTAAGTTCAACAGAACATTTACAATATACCAGTTGTTTCTTGCCATTTTAACTGAATTGAATTATAACTGCCTAGAATTACTAATATTTTTTAATATCCCGCTATTTCTCTGGGACCAAAGTGCAACACACAATCTTAGAATCAACTAGGTAATGGATTCTTGAATATTAGAAAACTTAATGTAGGGTTCCTTAACCACCCCAAACAGCAAAATGTATAAGGAGGCAGTTTCAAGTAGACTAATATGAACACATTAAGGCAAAAATACTGGTTATATTATTTGACTAAATTTCTAAGATGAAGCTTGATAATTTTTATCCCTTAGCATATTCAGACTATTGTCTTCATTTTCATTGTTATAGCTACAGTATAGGCTCCTGAGCTCGACATGAAACACCTGAAGAAGGCCAAAGGACACATCAGCCGAAACATTGTGAGTATAACAATGAAGACAATAGTCTGAATAGTTTAAGTGATAAAAAAAAAAAAATGGTTATATCATTGTTCAATAGGGTAGGAGACAGAGGTAAATATATCAATTGCCTTTAACTCATACTGAATTTTAGCCTTAGGCTTGACTGCCACATAAATAGGTACAGTCATCTCCCACAGTGACAGGATTGTCTTTATAATACCTGTATACCATTTAGTTTTCCTATAGTTAAATGCTATGTTGAGGTACCAGTAGTTGAAGATCACTTAACACTCGATGTAAATTATGCTAAAAGGAAGTGTATTATTATACAAGACTGCAATCAAATTTCTTCTTTTACTGCCTTCTTTTTTTTTTTAATTTCTTAATATTCACCCACCTCCAATTTTAAAACTATTTTCATATATTCAACTCTTTTATGTCACTCCTTCCACTTTTTATATTAAAAACATTTGTGTTTTTCTCTATTCTTAATCTTTCCTCTTATTTATCTTAACTTCCTTTCTTTCCTTCTTTTATTTGCATTGTTTTATTTTTTGTTTCTACCTTCCTCTCTCTTCGAAATTGCAAATAAGAAAACTGTCTCCAACTGCATGAATCGCAGTGACTCTAGAAAGATATTAAAATGGTAAAATAGAGGAGGGTGTGGCTGGGAGTGGAGATACAATGTCTCGGGTAGCAATATCAAGCTACAAGGAAATTTTATACATTGACTCCAGGGTGAAAAATAAAGGAATATAGCATTGCCACCCACTAACTATTCATGGAAAAACTGAAATAATAGCTACACGCTATATTTGAGCACAGAAATACACGAGTACAGTCATTTTGAAATAACTTTTTTTAAAACTAAAATGATGGAATAGACTGAATTCAGAATTTTACTTTCAATTTATCAAGATTAAATTGAAAGCAGAAATTTTTATCTATATTGAGTATGTGACAGTGATATTTAAAAGAAACAACATGTATACAAATGTACATTTAAATTTAGTAGAGAAATAGCATGTGTATTATATAAATTTTGTAGAGAAACAGCATACATACTATAGTAAGTTGGCTGATGTAATTGACAACAACCCAAAGGCTCCTTTTTCAATAGCTATTACACTGAGGTGTTGGGGAGGGTGCTACTCCTTTCTCTAGAGTGCTCCATTTTACCCTTGATACGTACCTTATAATGCAAGGGTTAAGCAAGGAAGTATCAAGTACCATTTTCTGAGTCTTTGGTATGACTCGACTTGGGATTGAACCGAAGTCTCTTAGGCAACTGGTGAACACTCTACCCACTAGTCTGTTTAAATTTAGTAGACAAACAGCTTATATACTATATATTGCCCAGTCAGCTAAGGCTGTAGAATACACCGACTGCATCTCTGCAGAAAGGTAAGACCAAACAAGTGTCCTGGATATGACACTAAATCTGATGGTAAGGTTCCAATGATGCTGGAGCTTTGGGGAATGCAGAGTACCCCTTCATTACCACCGCTTTCAGGTCCACTCAGGCCCAGAGTGGGAGCACCTGATAGGGCTCTATCTATAGGTCAAAGAGAACTAAACTGCATACTTATGCAAAACTGAATTGTTTGAAATAGAACTTTTTGACTACACTGATTAGTTTGAAAAAGAAATGATTTTGACAAACTGTGTACTTATGCTGAACTGAATTGTTTGAAATGAAACTGTTTTTGACATTGAAACTGTACTTACACTAAACTGAATTGTTTAAAAAATAACTTATGATATTTAACTGTGTATAAACAAAATTTATACTAAACTGAATTATTTGAATTAGGACTGTTTGACTAAACTGAAAAGCTGGAAATAGAAATGTTTGACATGATGCTAAACTGAAGTGTTTGAAATGGAACAGATTATTTGTATAAAAATGAATTTGGCATTAAATAACCTCCAAAGGTTGATATGCTATAAAACCCAAACCACCAACCAATTATATACCATATAGGTTAAAGTTCAGTACAGTTTCTTTAAAGTTTTTTATATTGATAAAAGCAACTTCTTAGAAATCATTCATATAATTTAGTAAATTGTAAAAGAACTTTATATAGTTTTTGTTGCTTGGCATTTAAATAATTTGCTCTCTGGTGAACTCATTAAATTAGTAAAGAACAAAGTCTGTCTTTACCCAACCCCTCCCCCCCATAGGCAGGATGTGACACAAAGTCAACTTTTAAGCAGAGTACAGTTGGTTTGAATAGTTTTTGTTCTCCTAGACTGGTTGCCAAGTCTGCCCTACTATTTACAAATAGCAGTGAGGGTGGGGGATGGATCCATGCTTTTCCTAAGGGTATTACCATGATATGAAACACAAACAGCCTTGCCCAGAATTTGAATTCTAATCGCAGTTTTCATTTTCTGTTGTTATCCTACTATCATCAAGTTAAGATAAATTTTAGCTGAGAACCCAGCTATCTTCATGAGGACTGTATGGAGGCCAATGCTTAGTTTCAGTTTCATCTTCACCAGATAATACCAACCCATCGTACTTAAAGGAGCTGGGTCAGTGTCAATTACTGATGTCTAAGGTATGGAAGAATTTCAACTACACTGAATAATTTTTGTTACTGACCTCACATACCAGTAAGTATCCACAATAAAATGGCCTTGTGTCATGTAAAACACACTTGCCATTTTATAGACCAGGGTGAATCAATAAGTTCATAGGCTGACATAGTTTTGGCTGACTTTTCACAACATAAGTTTTTAACTATATAATTAATATTCACCACAGAATTAAGTGCAGTGACAAGGAAAAAGATAGGGGGGGTAGTTTCTGTGGTATAGTGGTTAGTGTGCAGGATTGTAATGATGGAGAAAGCTACTTCAAACTGATTACTTTCAGACTAAAACTCTTGGAAAAGGTATGACCCCCCTCCTTACCCAGTTATAGAGTAAATAGTACCACTACTGTTCTCCTACAAGGATGGATTTGGACATTAAATAATCCACAAAGGTTGATATGCCATTAAAAACAAAAAACAAAGAAAGAAAAAGGAAAGATATTCAATAAATATTGAGCAAAATGTTTTTTCTTCATCAGGCAATGAACAAACTAATTCACCAACATAGATTTTAATGCCAAAAGTTGCATATCAGAGCAATGTTATAATTTACAGTAATAAAATTAGAGTTAAAGTCATTGAAACATTTTTTATTCATTGCATATTATTCATCTAGATTCACGTTTTTATGTAGACATTTTGATGGTATTTAATATAACCGATTCTACAAATTTATAACTTCAGCTTTTAAGAACTTAGCTGCATAATCAGTTGAAGATTCCAGAATTTCACAAAAGACTTTGGTAAAAAAACAAATTACCATGAAAATTAAATACACTAATACTTTAAAGGTTCCTCCATTGAGACATTTTACGTAATCATCTCAACACCTTCAAAACCAAATGAAAGAAAAAGCTTTAGAAACGTCTGGGCTATTTGCCAACATTAGTTGTATAAAAAAAAAAAAAAAAAAGAAAGGAGGGGGAGTTCTAAAGTAGTTTTCCCAGTTCAGAGAAATTTCGCTTCATGTTTTTACACTTTCCATCAACAAAATCTTCAATCACATCTTATGAAGTTTTCCTTTTGGGAGTTATCCTTTCATTTTTTAAAGGATACCATTAATAAAAAAAAACACTGAAAGATAAGCAAGACTACCTCCAAACGACTTGTCAATAAGAGAAATTATATCTAAGAGTTAAATGGCAAGTCTCCAAATTGCATACAGTATATGCATTTATAGTACGACACCAATAGCTTAATTTTCAAGGGTATAAGGTTCAATTATTAACTCTTAATATCTTGTAGTGTATGGTTTCAAATTGTATAGAACAATCAGGCCTAGACAGCTCAATATCACACAACTTGTATTAATTTTGAATGGGTTTCATGGCATATCAACCATTACAGGTTATTTAATACCAAATTATATATATATGATTTGTAAACATTTTCTTGATAAGATTTTGAAAAATCAGAGTAAGATTTTTTTCTCTCTCTCTGCACAGTTAAATGATTTCAAGTATTTTTACCTAATATGAAAAATTCTATTTTTCCTATTAATCATTTGTTTGCACAAAATTAAATAGTTTCAAGTATTGCTACATAACAGTAACAATTTAACATCAGTTGTTTGTATGCTTTTAAATGAATATACATGATTTTTAAGTGAATAGTTGTAGGTAATTTCATTTTTAAATGAGTTAAAACAAATTTGTTTGCATATCAATATTGCTATTGTTTCTACACAATAGTTTCAATCATTGTTATCTAATATCTATAATTCTATTCAATAATTTGTTTGCACCCAGTTAAGTGGTTACAAGTATTGCTATTTAACACTAATTTTTGATTCAACACTATTCATTCAGTTCCACTCAGTCAAAAGGTTCCAAGTATTGCTATGTATCACTAAAAATTCAATTAAACATCAGCCACTTGTTAACACAAAGTTAAATAATCAAATAGTTCTATTTCTAACAATTCAATTAAGCCTAAGTCATTTGTTTGTACACAGTTTAAAATGTCAAACAGTTCTATTTGACCCATAGATAGGACCCTATCAGGTACTACCAATCCAGGGAGCAATAGTAATGAAGAGGTACTCCATATTCCCTAAAGCACTAGAGCTAAGAGTCTCACCATCAGATTGTTTAGTGTCATATCTAGGATACTCGGGTGGATGGGGGGGGTCTTACTCCTTAGGAGAAATGCAGTAAATGTATTCTACAGCCCAAACTGACTGGGGTATTGAATTAATTTTGTTTATATTTATCTTACAGGAAGTTAGGAACTTTCTAATGTAAAGGAAGAGACTAATCTCTTCTTGAATAGTTGATTTCCACATAGTTATTAAGTTTGGAGATGATAACCAGAATGATATATCTATTCCTCCCCCCCAGTATATAAATGGCCTATCATTTTGAACCAGTCGATTTTTTTTTTCATTAAGTGTGAGAGACAAAATTTTACTTTTTGAACAGTCAGACACTGCAGTTGATAGTGAACTATAAGGTTTTACAAGTATTGTTAGTCCTAAAAGAGAAACTCCCCCAAAAAACTTTCAGACTTGATGCAAAGCTCAGTGAATTGTTTTTCAGCTTCCCTCTGATAAAAATAGAATCTATGCTGTGGATACTAAGATACTTTAAGCACCTACATTTCTTACTTGCAAATTCCATAATACATAGCATAAAGGTCAAGAAAAATACTTATATTTGAGATGTTTTTATTACTCTACCTGTTATTAATTACATTTAATACTAACACCTTTTTTATCTTTATTCAGTATACCTATTTTATTATCATTACGTAAATATCAACATTATTTTTAGAACAAATGACTATGTCACATTTAAAAAAAGTCTTCCCAAAATACTGCCAATTTTTTTAATCTGTCCATGAGTAAAAACACCATAAACATTTGAATAAAATTAAAAAACTAAAAAGAAAAAAGTATTGAGGTTTTTTGTTGTTTTTTTCCTTTACTTAATCCTAACAAACTGGGTTGTTGAAAATTTTCAGTGGGATGTTAAGATGTTGGTGGTTTATTTTGTTAAATGGTATATCAACCCTTGTAGGCTATTTAATGCCATTTTTTGTACATATAATTTCATATTTATTAATAAAGCGGTAAAAGTAATTTTCATTATTTTCATGTGTATTAATATAATGAGAGAAATAATTTCCATCAACTGTTTCTCTTGATACAGTTGACCCACTTCTAGTACCTATAAGATAAAAAGGCTAAAGTGTTGGTTTGCCAAAAGAGCAATTTGAAGAATACATTCAGGACTTAATCATATAAGTACCAGGGCTTGACACAACCAGGCCTCTCCAACCATCCATCTAGCCTAAGTAAGGGCTGAAGTGGAGTGTTGCAGATCACATGACCATTTAACATCTGGGTCATGGACAGCTCAGCCACCAGGATCCTGTCCTCAGGCATTACAGATCACCACTCATGTGTAATCCCATGGGATTCTTGCCCCTTTACAGAGGTGCAATTTGCATATTTTATAGCACCAGCTGATTAAGGGTTAAAACTAGTTTATCCAAAATAATCCAATCATTCAGAGTAAAGACTTATTTTTGAACCTAAGAGATAATGTGTAAATGAAATGTTTGATCAAAATATTTGTATTTTTAGATATAAATCTTAATTTTTTATCAGGCAATAAAGCCCTAAGTTTTGTTAATGTCTATGTGTACAAATATCTTTATGATAAACTTGAAATCATCCTCCCACCCTATAAAACTCGCTGCCTCCAAAAAGGAACAACCTGATTTTAATTTTCATAGTAAAAGTCAATATAAAAAAAGCATAAATTGCTAAGAGTGTGTGTATGGATTGCCATGACAGCAACTGTAAGAGGCAGGTTTATAACCTTTTATAGTAAATTAACAGATTTACCTACTTAAACCTGACCTTTAATACATGCATGCACACACACACATATATATCTATGAGAGGGAGAAAGAAAGATGATGTATGATGGAAACATGCTTATCTTTCTCTTATCTATACCTCTATAATGTTTCTCTGGGAATATTTCATGGCCAGAATCTAACAATAATTAAACCAATAGGTTTATGGGTCAAATCTGAAAATAGCAAAGTATAGAAGTTTTGACTTGCTTACTGGTAAATCAGGACCTTTAATAGGAGGAGAACAGAATACAAGTGATTTTGTATAATGGTACCCAAAGGGGTCAAGTCATAGCATTTCCAATTCATCTGTGGTATGTAGGGCTTAAATAAGAAATAATATTCTTCTGTTGCTAAAACTTTAAAGAGTTGGTAATCCTGGTTAGTTGGCATATCAACCTGTGTAGGTCATTTAATGCCAAATCCATTTTTATGCAAACAGTTCTATTTCAAACAATTCAGTTTAGCATAAGTACACAGTTTGTCAAAAGCATTTCTATTTCAAGCTATTCAGTTGAGTATAAGTACAGGTTTTATTTACACACAGTTAAATATCAAAACAGTTCTATATTAAACAATTGAGTTTAGTTTGAGTTTCAATGTCAAAAACAGTACCATTTCAAACAATTCAGTTTAGCATAAGCACACAGTTTAAATGTAAGTACAGTTCAATTGTCAAAAATATTTCTATTTCAAGCTATTCAGTTTAGTCCAACAGTTCTAATTCAAACAATTCAGTTTAGCATAAGGATGCAGTTCTATATAACCCATAGATAGGGCCCTATCAGGTACTACCATTCGGGGCCAGAGTGGACCTGGGAGCAATGGCAATGAAGGGGTGCTCTGCATTTCCCAAAACTCCAGCATTACTGGAACCTCACCATCAGATTGTTTAGTGTCATATCCAGGACACTCATTTGGATGGGGGGGGGTCTTACCACTCTGCATCAGTGCAGTCAGTGTATTCTACAGCCCCCACCAACTGGGCAATACATAAAGTTAATGTGAAAACAGTTTTATTTCAGATAATTCAGTTTAGCATAAGTACACAGTTTAGATGCCAAAACAGTTCTATTTTAAACAACTCACTTTAGCATAAATACACAGTTAAAAAGCAAAAAACAATAAGCCCAAACAATGATTTAGTTCTATTCAACCCCTTGATAGGACCCTTATCAGGTGCTACCACTCCGGGCCAGAGTGGACCTGGGAGCGATGGCAATGAAGGAGTACTCCGCATTCCCCAAAGCTCCAGTATTACTAGAAGCTCATCATCAGATTGTTTAGTATCCAATCCAGGACACTTTTTGGAGCAGTCTTACCCCTCTGCACAGAAGCAGCCAGTGTATTCTACAGCTCCAGCCGACTGGGTAAGATAATCCTGGATATTTTAGTAAAGATACTGAAGATGAGTGGAGTTATTTTTCATTTAATACTGTTACTGAAGAGATTATTTACCAGCAAGAAAAAAAAAATTCAAATATATTGACAAAATTTAAAATATCCCATTCTGTGCCTTAATCTATAATACTCCAATACTGCTAATATAAGATGATAATACTGTATCAAACCATTTGATAATTCTAAATTAAATACGCTTCAAATTTTCAGATGTATATTTCATTGAATAGTTTGTATAGATCAAAATATTAGGCTTCCCTGTAGAATAAAAGTTACTTAGCTGCTTAAAAAATAATGGCCAATTGTACATTCAAATATATAACGAAAATGGCGATTATTTTCAAAGCAGACTAATATCTTGGTGACAATTGTATTTTATCAGTTTTCAACCCAATTAGCTGAGGCTGTAGAATATGCCAACTGCATCTTTGCAGAGGGGGTAAGACCATCTCCCCCAAATGAGTGTCCTGGATATGACACTAAAAAAATTTAAAAAATCTGATGGAAAAGCTCCAGTCATAGAGGTTTTTAGAATGTGGAGTATTCCTTCATTATCATTACTCCCAGGTCCACTTCAATCCAGTGGCAGTACCTGTTAGGGCCCCAGTATATGGATCAAATAGAACTGTTAAATTATTTACTTGACTTGAAACCATTTATGCTGAATAGAATTACTAGTGTTAAACAGCAATACTTGAAACCATTTAACTTTCTGCAAATAAAACTATTAGCATTAGATAACAATAATTGAAACCATTTAACTGTGTGCAAATAAAATTATTAGTACTACATAGTAATACTTCAAACCACTTAACTGTGTGCAAATAAAATTATTAGTACTACATAGTAATACTTCAAACCATTTAACTGTGCGCGAATAAATGAGCTCTAGCTTGTTTAAAAATAATGCTATCTACAAAGATTGACATGCCGTAAAACACAACCAACCATTTTATCGTTTTCATTGGTTGGTTATTTTAGAAGTTTGAGTAATCCAGTAATAACATTTACTCAGGCATGAGTTGACGTATGAAACCCATTATAACAATGGGCTATGATAATAATGATGTTTCTATTAATTCATAGCATGTGAGCCATCTAGAGTTATTTTATGCTATCTAGACAGATGAACAAAGCGATGCATCTTGTTTTCCTTAAGAAGGGTGACCTCGGAATAGCCAAGAACTACCCAGGTATAACCCTTGCATCCATAGTGGCCAAGATTTACAATGCTCTACTACGCAACTGCATAGAACCGAAAATTGAGAAAATACTTAGAAAGAACCAAAATGGCTTTTGGAGAAATCAATCCACAACATCACAAATTATGGCCATTATGCCATGGGGACTTTCCTCCCTCAGGGAAAGAGACATTTATATGTACAATATGAAATGATAATGGATTAATTATGGAGTCAAGCAAGGTTAGATAAAGTTAGATCCAGAAAAAAATCAGGTGGTATTGATTGACAAGTAAACATTGGGCAATTCTTTTGTGTTTTCTATTCATCAAATAGACACACTGTTTAAAAGTAAACACTCTAGTGAAAGTGAAAGAGGGCAGGAAAAAGGGAAAAATAAGCATAATGACTTATCCTATTACTATCAACACATACATACAACAAGCATGTAGCTATGATTTTAAGAGAAAGAGATGCTAGACATTGTTTTTAATCTCAGCTATAATCTTAAGTATTTTTATTTATTTTAACCTAAAGCTGAGTCATGGTTCATGACTTGACCTCAAAAAATTGTATTGATTTGACACTGTTTTATACGAAGTGTGTATGTAACTTTATTTTTCAGCAGCAATTGCTTTCAACAAGTTTGATTTGGACTGGTTCCAGTGTGTGTTTTGAAAAAGGTAAGAGGTCTTGGAGTAAGAGATTTTCTTGAGAGAAAAGGTACAAATTTTAAGGCAACTATGAAAGACATTGATGTTGGCACAGCTGTATAAACCATTTCTATTTTCTGTGGTAGTTTTGCTTGGTAACAAAACAATGCCACAGAATATGAACTTTTTTTGATACCAAAACAATGCTATAGGATATGAACATTTTCTTTATAAAACAAACATTTTGACCAGTAATAAGTTACAAAAAAATTTTTTTTTCCCCTGCTTCAACCTCTCATGAAAAATATTTGATTCACTTGCTCCAGGCAACCGAGCAATTCCTCTGAGAAAAAAAAATACTGAGTGCAGAAATTATCTATTAGTTTAAGATAATTTTATAATGGTCAGAAATATCCTTAAATAGATAAGATTCTCACAGGGATGATTAATTTTTCAGTTCCAGAACTACAGAACCATTTAGGCATTCTGAGCTGATGAAATACATTGTTAGCAACAACAGATAATCATCATCATCATCATATCGTGCTGGCAGCACGGATATCCCTGACCCTCTCTTGCCACTCCTCCCTATCGTTCATCGCCCTAGGCAGGTCTTCAGGACAACAACCTGTATCCTCACATAGCTGCTGAATGTACGTTCGTGCTGGTCGTCCTGCTTTTGCGCGGCCGTGTGTGGGGATCCATAAGAGTACATCTCTTATGAGTTCATCTCTGCTTCTCCAGCAATGTCCTGCATGTCTGGTTCGCCTAACTTGAATAGTTTTCGTGATAGGGGGCAGGTGGCCGTACAGTTGGTGTCTTGTGGGGTGTTGCTGCCAGGACTTGTTCAGGATTGCACGCAGCATTCTTGTGTAATTGCCATCTAGTTTCTTCTCCAGCCGTTTTGTTAGCGTCCATGTAGTGCATCCATATAGCAGTATCGATGTGACCGCCAAACCCTTATTCAAGTTCATTTTAATAAATAAGGGAGTGTCTTGGTTTTTATGTATCAGTTAACATTACTACCTGGAATAATTAGATAATGTTACCCTTTTTTTTTTTTTAAAGATTAATTTTAATAGTATGTCAACCCATTTAGGCTTATTTTATGCCTAGTGGAGAGGAAATTGCTTTCATTATACATTCATTTTTTGTGTAGGTGTTTCTTAAAAGGTTTTTTTCTTGCATACATGATACGAAGTTATTTCTATCAAATAATTTACACAGTTCAACAGTTTCATGAATGTACTAATATGGTTTCAAGTATTTATTTCTATCCGATAATATTTGTTTGTACACAGTTATATGGTTTCATGTAACTAACAATAATACTTAGTAAATAATTATAGCTTCAAATAACTATTGTTAATACAAATAATTTACAGTTAGATGGCATCAAGTGTTCCCTATTGATTAATGATTTCTAAATATATCTATTTGACCCATAGATAGGAGAGAGTGAACCTGGGAGTAATGGTAATGAAGAGTTGGTTGGCTGGATTTTACAGCAAGTCAACTCTTGAGTTCATTTATGCTGAAAACTTTTATTTTGTTCTTTTGATAATTGGGTATTTTTGGAAGGGTTTGATTATGAAGTCAGCATTTCTGTTGATAGTTTGGATATTCAAGAGCGTGTATGGGTATCTTTTTGCAGCAGAGATTTATGGACCAATATCCTTGATTGGAAGACTATTTTTATTTTCAGGAAGTTGATTATGCTATGAGAATCTATTGTTTCAAATAGATCTGTCATGTTTTTTATGTTGTAGAAAACTCTTTGAGTATGGGTGAGATTTTTACATTGATGTATCTTACTATGTATGACTTTCTATATGAGCATTTAGGTGGAGGGGTTCTTGTTTCAGTATGAAGGAGTTATAGTTTTCCTGGATTTCTATATGGCTCGGGATCCAGCAGAATATCATCATCTTGGTATGGCTCATCAATTTTAGTATATTTAAGAGTTTGATGATTAAAAGGTTATCCTAGTTTCCTCTTTTTGACAGTATTTTTTAGTATTTTCCTTAAATGTTCAAGAGTTTCTCTTGATAGATTAAGATGTGAGTATTCTTTTTGGTGAGGTTCATTGGTTGTTTGAGTTTTATGGAATATCAACCTTTGTAGGTGATTTAATGCCAAATCCATTTCTATACAAATAATCAGTTCTATTTCAAACAATTTAGTCTAGCATGAGTACACAGTTTGTCAAAAACATTTCTATTTCAAGCTATTCCGTTTATTCAAACAGTTCTAATTCAAACATTTCAGTTTAGTATAAGTATAGATTTTGTTCACACAGTTCTACTTCAAACAATGCAGTTTTGGCATAAGTACAGTTTCAATGTCAAAAACATTTCTATTTCAAACAATTCAGTTTGAAATAAGTATTAAGTTTACATGTCAAAACAGTTCTACTTCAAGTAGTACACATTTTAGTTCTATTTGATTCATAGATAGGACCCTATCATGTGCTACTACTCTAAGCCAGAGTGGACCCGGGAGCGATGGCAATGAAGGTTGATTGGTTGTTTGGGTTTTATGGCATGTCAATCTTTGTAGGTGATTTTTAATGCCAAATCAATTTTTATACAAGTAAACAGTTCTTTTTCAAACAATTCAGTTTAGTATAAGTATAGTTTTTATTTACACACAGTTAAATGTCAAAACAGTTCTATTTTGAACAATTCAGTTTCGCATAGTACTGTTTCAATGTCAAAAACAGTTTTATTTCAAACAATTCAGTTTAGCATAAGTATGCAGTTTAAATGCAAAAAACAAACTCTTGAAACCACAGTTTAGTTCTATTTGACACATGGATAAGATCTTATAGGGTGCTACCACTCCAGGCCAGAGTGGACTTGGAAGCGATGGCAATAAAGGAGTGCTCTGCATTCCCCAAAGCTCCAGCATTACTGGAACCTCACCAGCAGATTGTTTAGTATCTTATTTAGAACACTCATTTTTTTTGGGTGGGGCAGGTCTTACTCTTCTGGAGATATGCAGTCAGTGTATTCTACAGCCCAAGCTGACTGGTCAAGGTGAGTTTGGTCAAGGATTACCACTGGTTGTTTAAGTAACCTAGAGGAAAAGCTCATTTGTATGGTATTGTGGATGTTAGTGAGATTTCTGCTTCTTCATCTATAGGTTTCATGCAGAGACCAAAAGGTTTTGCTTTTTCTTTTTGGTAAAATAGATTTGGTTGTTTGGGGTTGAAAATGCAATCAAGAGCTAGGTTAGTTGATAAGGATTTTATTTTAGCATAATATTAGACACCTAATTTTTGGAATCAGATTAGAGGTGGTTTATGAGCCTTGATGTATAGGCTCTACACTAGGGATGTTCTGAAGGCACCTTGAACATGTTTCAATTATTCACCGCAGATTGTGTTAAGGGATTTCTAATAGGATTTCCTCGCTGATCTATATATAAAACAATCATAGTTGATTTTTGAGCATATTAGGGTTCTGTATAATTTTAATAAGGTTTTCTGCATTTTCTTTTAGACATAGTAAGTCTAAGATGAAGTTAGTTTTTTTATCAAAAATTATATTGAAGAATTTGAACTGATTGATGACCAGAATTTCTGTTCTGTCCAGCTTAAGAGTAGGGCCATTATGCATTTTACTTAATTGGCAAAAATGCATGCATTGAGTTTTAGTTTTCAAGATTTTCTCATTAGAGTGGAGATAATTTCGCTAGACAGGTCTTTTCCAAAGATTCAAGATCAATAAATCTTGGGAACTCTGCAGCCTCATTCTTTTTGTGCTTTTATTTGAAAGACCCATAGATAATCTTAGTTTTTGTGCTCTACCATCCACTAGAGTCCAACTTGTGTTGGTAATTTACCAAAGTGGGTCCCAGCTGTATTTATCAAGATGAGCATACATGATCAGTATACTCTAGATAGGAGTAGAATTTTCAAGCCACTGCTAATTTCAGGTTTTCAGTAGAAGATACTTATTGCTCTGTGATTTAACCATGGTCAAAGTTCTATTCTTGCAATACAACTGACCCTCAGCCACCACCACCTAACACCTATAGGATATAAAAGGTTGGAAGTTTGCCACAAGTGCAGATTGAAGAATACAGTTGAGAATGAATATATAGGTGCTAGGGCTTGACATGACCAACCAATTGATCAGATCAAGCCTCTCTGACTGCCCAATAAGGATCAAAGTGGTGTGCTGCAAGTCACTTGACCACTTAGTTGCCAGGGCATGGACTGCTCAACCATCAAGATCCTGTCCTTAAACATTATAGGTAACTACTCACAGCCAACAGGTGGCTTTATTGGGGTGGGGGTCTAACCCCTCTGAAGAGGTAAATTGGTGTATTCTACGGCCCCAGCTGACAAGGTGGGGTAATGAAGGAGGGGTTCTTTACACTTACTCTACCTTCAGAATTGGAGCCTCACCATCAGATGGTGTGTAATAACATACTCAGGATACCCCTTTCTTTTAGACAGGGGAGTCTTATCCCTCTGCAAAGGATAGTCAGGGTATTCTAAACCCTGCAAATAGAATGGCTTTTTTCTTTCTTAGATTAACCATTAGAAATTTCTATATAAGACAATGCATTATTTTCCTATTTATTTATTAGATTATGAAGAATGACACTAGTATGTATCCTTGATATCAATGGATGTCAGAGGAGATGCACAATCATGTTTTACAGTACCAAGTTCGATTTAAAATGGTAGAGTAATGGTTTAGAGAAAGCAGCTGTGATTGATGGAAAACAAATTTGAATGTCAAACAATCTGATAAATAATAGAAATGAACAGTCATGTAAAGATTAAAAATTAACATCTGTTTAGAAGGAAGTTAATTTTAAAATCCATTAGTGCACATGAATATTCAAGTTGTGTCAAGTATTTGAAAATATACCTTTAGTGGGCCAGAAATGGAAGACTATTTAATATAATGGCATATGCCAATTCTTAATATTATCATTTCTCTTTCAGAGACCATGAAAACATTAAACATGGTAGTTACCAAACAGACACAGCAAATGAATAGGTGACCAGAATCAAAAGTTTAAAAATAATGACAGGTGGCTCTTTATAAACCCTATGGAGGTAATGAAAGGGATACATAGCAGATTCATGGTGAAAATATATGGATTTTCTTTTCAACAGAATTTCTTTTTCTTTACATTAAAATTTGTTCTCAGTTGCCATGTGCACTATTTGTTCATTAAAAAAATGAGTGTGTGTGTGTATATATATATATATATATATATATATAAATAAACATGTACACGCACACACAAATAGTGTGTGTCCGTCCAGGTCAAGTTTTGGCTATCATGTTTAGCAAATATTTGCAACCAAAATAATTTTATATAATTTCAGGATTAATATTAATTATTAGCAGATATAGAATAGTATGTGTATTCTAATCTTTTATGTCATCAGTCACTTCTTTTCTAATAAGGGGAAACAAAACAAGTGTCATTAAGAGACACAATAATAGAAGTATCTGGTATTGCCCAAGATAAAAATAATACCCTAATGTATATTTGTTTGGAAAAAAAAAAAAAAAAAAATCTTTCTACAAAAACTTTTTAAAATTTCCCTCCCCAAAACTACAGGTTTTTTTTAGTAGATTTACTGAACTATTACTTTGAAACTGTACATTTAAAACAAAGTCAACCAAAATTATCACAAATAAAGTTCAAACAAATCAAAAATGTCTAATTCATCAAGTATTTTATATATTTAGCTAACAATCTTTCATGAATGTAAGTTTAAGTAAAGATGATAGACAAATTAATATCTTTTACCTTATTCAGCATGATCAAAGAGGTAATGAGATGAGCGAGGAATTTCTTCTATTTCTTTTATGATATAAAAAGCTATGAAGAATGTAGTGTATATGTCCTGAGGGTTCAGAGCAGCCTACTTTAGTTTTCTTTTAAAAATTTGTTCTTGGGTTGATTTAGATTTCTACAACCTGGGATAACAATTCTATTTGCTTTTTGTAGAAATGAAACCTTTTTGATTAATTTTGCTCAAAAAGTTATGGCACCACCATACCTTTAAGATTGTCCTTGGTGTCAAGGGAGTTCACATGCCAAATTTCATCATGACTGGCCCACTTGCCTTAAAGTCTATGGGTAACATGTAAGTAAACAAAGAAAATTAGATGCAAGGTATAATTTTGCTATCAAACTTTGATGTTCTAACATTGACAAACACTATGGATTTGTTCCACCATACCTCTTATATAAGGTGTATTCATTCCAACCACATAAATTTTCTTGTTCATCTTCTTAGAAACAACCAAAGAAAGAGGATTGTACAATGTTTGGTGTGGTGCTACTAATGCTCCTTAATTTCAGGATTTCAAACTGATTTCCTAGAGTTGGTCCTTTCAAAGAAAAGAGTGACTAAATATGCTAACATTCTATGCATATTCAAATAGGTTATTCAAGTGGATAAAAAAAAACATGCCAATCCATTTCAAATCAGGTTGGTTAGGTTTTATAGCATATCAAACTTTGTAGGTTATTTAATGCATATAACTTGTAAATGTATAGTTTGTAGGTATGATTTTTAAATGAGTCAGATTTCATTTACTTGCACATAGTTAAATGGTTTCAAGCATTGCTATCCAATAATAATTCAATTTAATATTGATAACTTGTTTACACACAGATAATTGAAAAGTTGTATTTGATTTATAGAGAGGACCCTAACAGGTACTACTACTACAGTAAAAAGTGAACCTGGGTATAATGGTAAATAAGTAGTACTCTATATTCCCCTAAGCTTCAGATGGTTTTAGTGTCATGAAAAATGAGGTGGAAAAAAATCTGGTTTGGTTTGTTTGGTTTTATGGCATATCAACCTTTGTAGGTTATTTAACGCCAAATCCATTTTTATGTAAATAATCTGTTCTATTGAAAACAGTTCAGTTTAGCATAAGGACACAGTTTAATTGTCAAAAACATTTCCATTTCAAACTATTCAAGCAGTTATATGTAATAATTCAGTTAAGTGTAAATACAGTTTTAATGTCAAAAAACAGTTCTATTTGAAATAATTCAGTTAAGCATAAAGCATGCAGTTTAAGTGTAAGTACGGTTTAATTCTCAAAAACGTTTCTATTTCAAGCTATTTAGTTTACTCAATTCATTTTAGCATAAGTATGCTGTTAGTTCTATTTAACCCATTGATAGGGCCCTATCAGGTGCTACCACTCCGGGCCAGAGTGGACCTGGGTGCGATGGTAATGAAGGGGTACTCCGCATTCCCCAAAGCTCCAGCATTGCTGGAACCTCACCATCAGATTGTTTAGTGTCATATCCAGGACACTTGTTAGGGGGTCTTACCAGTCTGCAGAGGTGCAGTCAGTGTATTCTACAGCCCCAGCTGACTGGGCAATACACAGATTTAAATGTCAAACAGTTTTATTTCAGTTCAGCATAAGTACACAGTTTAGACGTCAAAAACAGTTCTATTTCGAGCAATTCAGTTCACCACTAGTACGCAGTCTCAATGTCAAAACAGTTTTATTTTAAACAATTCAGTTTAGCATAAATAAGCAGTTTAAATGCAAAAATCAGTATAGTGAAAGAAGCATGTAGTTCTATTTAACCCATAGATAGGACCCTTATCAGGTGCTACCACTCCGGGCCAGAGTGGACCCGGGAGCGATGGCAATGAAGGGGTACTCTGCATTCCCCAAAGCTCCAGCATTGCTGGAACCTCACCATCAGATTGTTTAGTGTCATATCCAGGACACTCGTTAGGGGGGTCTTGCCCCTCTGCAGAGAAGCAGTCGGTGTATTCTACAGCCCCAGCCGACTGGGCAAGGAAAAAAATCTGATATGCTGGATCATATCTGGATTTAGAAGGGTACATATAATTCCCCTTGATAATTGACAAAGAGCTTTGTTGAGAAGTGAAAAGGATGAAGGAGGCAATGAATATTGGCTTCTCAATTAATGTTAATTACAACAGTAATGTTTTTGCTTAGGAAAATGATAATTTGGAATCATCCAGGTAAATGGTGAATTATTGCTGCTAGAATGTATTAGTTTATATAGTATGATAATAACCATTTTCTGTCATTGTTTCTTTTTTTTCTCCAAGATTATGGCCAAGAAAAAAAAGAGTACACAGAAGGGATTAGATTATTAGGACAATATCTGGTATCATAAGCTTAACTTAGATATCTATAAAAGAGATATTTAGGAATATTTCGAAACCTTCCCATTTTATTAAAAAAAAAAAAAAAAAAAAAAAAAAAAAAAAAATGAATCATGACTAATAATACATGTTAGAATCAAGGTATCTATATGTAATTTGTCAATAGAAACACAGCAAAGACAACAGCAAAGATCTGGCTACAATGAATAATTCAAATGAAGTGCTAAAAATGTTCAGAAATTAACTAGATTAAGAGTTTTGATTTATCCAAAAATAACATTTTTTTCAATACTTCTGAAGACATACACAAACTTAAAAGGAAAAGAAAACATCAAAGACTTTAAAAAAAGCAGAATTACTTTCTTCACTCCATTTTG